>AWWV01015171.1:0-52127 GCA_001974805.1 Corchorus capsularis
GAAATTGGGGATTGTAAACGTTCAAGTTTTTAAATTGTGAGGAATTAAGAATCCAGAGCAAGGCTTTTATAGTCGAGTTTGGGCAACTATTTTAGGAGATAGAAGTTTGAGCACTGAAAATTGTCATGGGTAGCAGTGGGGGTAAAGTCACAATTTTATATCATAATTGGCTTAAATTATATTTAAGGCTGTAGCCACAACGAATAATCATGATTAACATTTAGATAATTAAGGTATGCATTTTAATTTTCAAATTTCCATTGTCCTTTATGCTCTTTTGTATACATATATTTCAATGATTAATCATGAATGGAGTACACTGGAACTAATTAATGATGCCTTAAGCAAGATTTTCCTATTCAGAATATTCGAATTTTGCGGATAGAGGAAATGGACAATAGAATAATTTATCAATTTACGATCTAACACAACTCAAAGTTCAAGTTGGTTAAAATTTAATATTGTAATTAAGAAGATTATTAAAAAAAAGAAAAGAAACGAATCATGGATTTGTATATAGGGTTGATTAAGCTTTGACCAATAGATGCATTGTGCATTGCTCATGGCCTAAAAAGTGAATAAAAGCTTTCTAACTTCGCAATAATTGTGGTTTACACTTTTTTACCAAATTGGAACTTTTTGAATTGACCCTTGTTATTTATCATCTACATTATATTGTCAAGATCTCATAAAATTGCATATGGTTAAAATAATTAATAGTGAAACTATATATATTAACATCTTCTATTTGTATTAAAATCTCACAACTTCTAGTTTAAAGCAAAACCATAGGTAAATGAATCATTTATAATATAGTATCTTGTGTTGAATATTGAATATGATTAAAAATGGTAAACCTTGAAGTAAAGTATTTCGGTTTAAGAATTGCGAGTGTAAAAATAAACTCAGAAAATTTATCCCCATTTGAACCTTGACACAATTAATTGAAATCCAATGTGATTACGGGATTAGGGGTTTACAGTTTATACTTTATACCAAACAAAATATTTTTTTAACAAAAAAAAACAAAATTTTTATTATTAATGTAGTAGAATAACATGTTTAGCATTTCGGCTTAAAAGGAGGCTTTCTCAACCCGGTCCATCAGCCCGTTTCATATCTTTCTAACTCAAAACTGACTTGGAAATGGGCCTAAATACTTGTTAATCACCCTCTATATATATAGGCCAGGCCCTTTTCAGCGAAGAATAGTTTTAGACTTTTATCTTTCCAAAATTTTCAATTGTGTTTCCATAAAAGTTGAATTTGAAAATTGAAATCCTCTGCCCCGCAAAAAGAAATTCTCCCGCCAAAATACAGAGAAATAGAGCGAAACTTGAAAATGAAAGAAAAGGAAAATCAAACTCCGAGAAAAGAACAACCGCGATCTTCAGATCTCGCCAATCGCCAATCAAAGGATTTTGCGTCGAAGAAGGTGCCAAAAAAGGCGAGTGATTCTAATAAGCAATAACTTCTCAATTTCCTTGTGCGTTATTTCCTCTGCATTGCGAACTTAGATTTTCTTTTTGTTCTGGTTTCTTTGTTTCACCGTAGATTGCTCAGAAGAGTTTGATCGGATCGTTCGCTTCGCCGGTTAAAGATGTGTTGTCTGAGATTTCAGAAGAATCATGCAATTTCTCTTCAATTTCAGATGCTGATGTCAACGATGAAATGGTTGAGATATGGTTCACTTACACTCATATAATCTTTTTGAAAGTATTCTTTGATTTTGTGTAAGAATTAGTTGATTTGAGTCTGATTTACTTGTATTTATCAATTATTTCTGAATTTAAATATATAAAGTAGATACAAGTTTCTAATTGATCTCGAGTTTATTTTGTTTGCGGTTGCTCAAGGTTGAATTATAGATTTTAAAAAATCTCATGATAATTTAATTTTCCTGATTTTTCATTAACAAAAAATTGATCAGAAATGTCGTTAGATAAATTGATCATTGTAGCCTCAAATTTTGAATCCTTTTCTGTTTTCAGAACATTGTTCTGGTTCCTTATTCATCAACTTCAGCTTCACAAGAAACCTTCACAGTATCTGAACTCACTCCTTGTTCAAAGATAAGCACTGTTGATGGCGATGAACAAGTGGACTTTTCAAAGACTGGATCAGTGGAAGTAGAGATTGTGGTGGATTTTCTAAAACAAGCTCGAAAACAAGCATTGAGTTCTGTTGATATGGACAAGAAATCCATGAAGGTTCTAGATGCATTGATCAGTTTTATTATCGATGAGTTTTACACTCTGCCTCAAGAGAGAGATAAGCTCCCACAAGTTGTTCTTGGAAATGCTCAAGTCGGATATCTCTGCTTCTGGCTTTGGATCGTTCCGATCTTGCTGTTTGCCTTCTATTTCTTCTACTGTTCCACTGTCTATCGCCATTTCACTGGACTGCCGCCAACTTGAAGGTACTCTTTTGTTGTTTTAACGTCAGTAGGATTTGGTTTTCTCTGTCCTCTTTTTGATGCAGCTTCTGATGCTTGATGGAATGATGCGGATTTTGTGTTTTGGAATTATGCTTGTGTAGTCTTGTTCTGATTATTTCATCGTTTCCAATTAATTTGATTGATATTGCACATTGACAGCTGTAATGGGTTGATGACTTTCATTTCCTGACATTTGATAGTTTCTAAGTTCTCTGAACTGCCTAGTGCTTTCTAGTGATATAGTGACAATTTTACTTAACGGCCTTGCTCTGTGAATTTTCCTTTACTAGTGATTATGCGCATTCAGGATTTCCTTTTAAACTTTTATACTATTCTTGTTAAGCTAAGTTGGTTATATGCTAAAACTGAAATCAACAGCAACTGTAATGAAGACTTTTCATTTATAAAAATTTTAGGGCAGAATCTGCTTGCGAGAACTGCTTGTCTAGTTGTCTACCCACCATTTTTTTGTCCTTACTTATGATTTGGCAACCCTCTTCAGGTCAATAATTGAATTTGTTTATCGTATGGGAACAGCTTTATGCCCCTCATACTAAACAACTATTCCATGTATATTCTAATATGGATGAAAACCATCCTAATGGAATTATTAAAAATATACATTAAATACTGAATTAAAGCATTTAAAGCCATACAGCTGGCATATGCCTTACTGTAGCTTCTTCAAAAGTTTATTTAATTGCTTATTGTATTAAAATCAAGGGCAGGCCTAGGTTTATATATCCTGCAACTAGACTGTTTAGATATTTGTCCTCTTGATGTAACTTGTTTATGGCTGTATTATGTTATGATTATGTAGTCAAATCCTATTACTGTTTCCATATCTTTGTTTGTGTTTGACTTAGGTAAAACAAGTCAAATTGGCATTCACAAAATAATTGAAATGTAATGGAATCAAAAGAAAGCATGAATGGATGAGTTAGTTGGGATTGTGGTGGGGAGCAAACATTAGACAACTCCCTAATGACTCTTAAAATGGACAAGCACAAGCCTTGATAGCATTTATGTTTATGTTATCAGCATTTTTATCCTTGAAGTAAATAAAATAGTCATATATTATGATAAAGGCACAGTGAATGTGGATTGATAGGCTCTTTAAGAGGAGGTAGTTAAGAATTGTGAGAAGGGATGGGAAGATTTTGAGATGGTGACACCAAATGCAGTCTTATAGGTTCTTTCTTTGAAAGTGGTTTAAAGGGGGACAAATAAGGGTCTAATTTGACAGTTTGATGAATCATTAATAAGTCAATAAAAAGAAGCATGACAGTCACTAGTAAGGACCGGATTGGACAATAAAAATGATGAGGACTTCACTTAAGCATGCCAAGTAGGAGATTTTTTTTTCTTAATTATATGTGGCAGAGGAGTGCAGGGCTAGCTGGATTAAAGTATATTGTTTGGTGTAATCCACAAAACTTTTGTTTGTTTATCAATGAGTGAGCATGACTAATACCTGCTAAAAAATTATAATTAGAAAACTAAACTTTTGGCCTTGACAGTACTTAAAAGAACTAAGATTTGATGTAATCCACAAAGATCTGTAACTTGTTAAATAGTAGTTAAAACCTTTTCTTAAAGACGGAGAGAGCTGGTTGCACTTTAAAGCAACGTTTAATATATATAAAATAATGGGAAATTAAAGTTATCAATTAGGGATTGTGACATAATCATTTGATGTTTGCTTTCCATCAATAAGTGGTCTTTGTGAGTATTTCAGCGTTTAGATTTAGTCACCTTCTTCTTTCATAGGATGCCTGATGCTGCAATTTTGCTCTATAAGATGGAGCAATTCACAGACCCCTGTTTACAAGTTTCAGCTATCTGTTTGTTCTTACTTGTAGAGTCTAGAATTACCTTCATTACATTTCCTTTAGATGTGTTGCAAATTCGATTTAACTATCTCAGATACCCTGTTAACTAAACAAATCTTTTTTATGAGTATTAATTTTACCGTTCACACCGAAATATTTTGAACTGATTGAGCTGATTAGTTTGATAGGAAGCTGTTAAATACTATAGGATATTAGTCTTAATGAATCATTTGAGAGATTTGCTAGCGGAAACATAGGCAAAGGAATTACTGTACTGTACTCATTTACCTTGTAGCTATCATGAACTTGGTTAACTTGAAATACAGCGTATTACATATGTATCTTTAGGATTGTGCTGAATCTTAGACAGATATAGTCATAATGTTGATGCAACACACTTGCGTTGACCATTTACCCATCACGCAGCCAATACGGCTTACAGAAGAAACAAAAATTTTCCATAATTGCAATATTTAAATATTTGCAACATTTGGAGATGGATAGAGCGAGAGCTTGCTGAGCACTCTATCCCATTCCTTCTTGAAACCTTGTATTGCTACGATGTCATCTTGCCAGCAAATTTGGATCTGTAAAGCACATTAATAGAAACTACCGTTTTCATTCCATTATTTTTGGAGTTATACTTAGTATGGACCATATTTTACTATCTTCGTTTACTTTTTTTTTTTGGTGTGTGCAATTCGTTTACTTTCTTTGAGTTGACTTTCTTAGTACATAATCTGCTCAAAAACAGTAAAATGTTAACCATATTATGCTGATGAGTTTCACTGTTATGTCATTTTCTAGCTTGTTTTTTTTATTGTGATAGGATGAACTGGATTCTGATTTGAGTCGTGTATCATGTGGAATTCAGGTTCAGATTGTGCTGCAAAGTTTTGGTCTGATTTCACTACTCCCCAGCCCGCAACAGTATAAGAGCTAGATAAATAATGAAGGTTTGATCTCAAGTCTCAAACTGATTTTTTCACCTCATGTTATATTTCCTGGAATCTTCTCAAACTCGCAAACAATTCAGATTAGCATTTGGTAATAGCTAGTTTAAAACTAGTTTTGAATTTTCATCACTACCAATGGTTGCAATAATTGGGGGTTCACTCCAATTTCATGGTTAATCAAAGCTAGTAGTTTAAAATAATGTTGAACCATTCCTCACCATACCTTTGCTGCAAATGCCTCACTTTCTGATTCCGTTTTAATGCTTGCTTTCCCCGTTTTGGTGCTCATTGCTTTATTATGTCTCACACAAGGGAGGCAATCTCTCTGGGACACAATAATGTCAGCTAATTTTATTATAGTACTCTTAGATAAAAACTTATTTTAACATTTCCTCGATATAATGTCCCTAGAATTCATTGGCATACACATGGTACAATGATTTTTGGTGAGAATTAGGATTAGGTTCATGATTATATTAGAATTGGGGGCATATTCTTTTTTGATTATCCCAAGGTCGGGTAGATTAGAAATAGAAATCTTTAGTAGTAGTTGCTTTCATGAACCTCTGTTTGTTGGCTGATTGCTTTACTAAGAAAATGGGTTTGCTTAACAATCTGCGTCGAATCAATCGCACCATTAAAGTAAAGATTACACATTGTTGATTACTTAAAACATTATTATTAGTAATCTGTTTTAGGATAAACTTCGTGGGCCATTTCAATGAGACCATCATATATAGTCATTATACAGCTTTGACATCTTTTCATTACTATTTCTTGCTTTGTGCTATATATATATCTACTATAAATCTTACTGAACCTTTATCGATGGCGACTAGCTTTGGTAAAAATATTTAATTTCCCTAGCTGGAAATTTGTCTAATGGGGTTTGATATTTAGCCAGTGAATCAAAAGTTTCGTTTTGATTAAAATGTTGAGGTGGGGAAATTAAAGCATATAGTATTCGATTAGTGAAAGCTTTCTTGTTAAGAATGAAAGGATTAGTGATTAATTTTGCGAATAAATATCTTTAGCATTAGAGAAATTGGGGACCCAATATGCAGGAAATGTGGAGCATAACTGTCCACACCTCATGAAGGAAGGGAAAATTCCAAACCTCCCTCCCAACAAATACAAAACAAAGCCGAAGATAGAAAAGTGCCAGAGAAACAACCCACATTGCACATGCATTTTTCCTTTGTTTATCTTTTTCTTTTGTGGATCATCACCTCCAATAATCATTGCACGGAATGAAAACAAATTTTTATTGGGACCCAGCCTCACAGTCAATTAGTGGAAGCCAACACCACAGATCCATCCAATACCACCTTGACACGTCACCACCCTCCCCTTTCTTTTTATTATAATATATATTTTTGGGCATCATGGAGACACTGAATTTGTGTCGAATTTGCTTCGTTTTGAGGTAAATTTTGGCCAATAGTCAGTTTTCCGGTTCTCTTTTCGGGCCGAAGAAGGGATTTTTATTGAAACAAAAAAGGAGGTTTATGCTCTTGTTTTCTTTGATATTTACAGAAATTTGACTGAGATTGGTAAAACAACCTTAGATTTTGTAAGCTGTTTGATTGTGGAAACAGTAGAAATGTTTGGCTTGACAAGATTCATGCATATATCATACGCAAGCAAGCGTCTGAGTATGTTAGCTATCATCGATGGTTCCATCTGTTCATATGGGATTGTATTTTAGTTCTCAATTCTCAATTTCCTTTCGTGTACTTTCTAGCTATAGCTAATTTTTGGATATGCAAACTTTTTTAGCCGTGCACTTATAACTGTATTCACATTTCACATGGCGTTAGGACAACAAACTAGTGGCCACTTACAATGTCAATGGACAATGGTTTTTTAAGTTGCAACTGAGATAGTATACAAAAAATGCCATTAACATTCTTCTTTTAAAGGGAAAAGAAAGTTAGAAAGTTAAGGTGTCATAAAGTTTCTAAAAGAAAAAAAATTAAGGCAATTAGTTGGATACTTGGATATGAAATCTATTATTCTAATAAAGAAATTTGAGTATTATAATAAGTATTAACACTTGTTGAATTCAACAAATAGATTATTGGTTTGAGTGGTTCATCGTATGTTTCTTTTAAGAATCTTAAGTTCAAGTCTGATGAATAAAAAAAATTACTAAAAGAGTTTTATCTCAATAATAAGTTGATAGTTATTAGCAAGATTAACTCGTGTTTATACCAAAAATAAAAAGAAAAGCACTTATTGGATTGGATGAGAAGTATGAATGTTTTGATGGTAATGAAAAGTTGAATGTTATGTTTAGAGAAATTAGACATTAGAGTTTGTTTTCATTTTAAGCCTCACTCCATTTCTTGATTAATCGGAATCAATATGATATTAAAAAACTACATAATATTATAAACTTGTGGGTGCCTTTCATGAGGTCGCAAGAATAAATCCCCACTTTAATCTATTTATTATTTATATTGAAAATGAAAAATGAGATTCTACTTAGGAAGGGTGATTTTGTCATTGAAAATATACGTGGCAAGCTGTCTATGAAAGGATCGGAACCGAACCCGGTAGAGCGAGGTGATTTTCGAACCCATTCTCCCGTCAGCAGAACCAGGGCTCAACGGGACCGACCATCACCATTTCACCACACCAAAGCCAAAGGTCTCACCCACTTCACAAAAAGCAAAACTCCCTATTCCCTAACCCAAAAGCAATAAATAAGAGTAGCAAGTAATCTGACGCGTGCTCTCTTTTCATTCCAACAATTCCTTTATAACATTAACCCTCTCTCTTCTCTCCTCTCTTCCATTTCAAAAACAAACATATAATCGACACCTCACCAACTCCGTTCCGTTCATCCCCTTCCCCCGTTCTCTCTTTCGCTAATTCCTTCCATCTTTTCTCGCTCCCCCGACTCTCTGAGTTCATTAAATCGGTAATAAATTCTTATCTTTTTGCGGAATTCTAATTTTGAATCTTTTTTTTTATGTAAAATTCTGAATCTAAATTCCTTTTTATCTTTTGCAGACGGTTTTCTGTTATAATTCACCGAATCGTACGGTGAAAAGAGAGAGAGAGGGAGGGAGAGAGAAAGAATATTAAAGGATTTGATCCGGTGAGATGGCATCCGTGATAACGAATCCAGTGACGAACACAAATTCTGATCGCAGCAAAAGGAAAAAGAAGAAGAAATCAATGATCAAAGAGAATCAGCAGAGCCAAAACCAGAGCCACACCAAATGGAAATCAGAGACGCAGCAGCAAATCTATTCCTCCAAGCTTCTTCAAGCTTTGAGTCAGGTCAGTCTCAACAGTCCTTCCCCTTCCGCTCCACGAGGTGGCCGAGCCGTCCGTGAAGCTGCCGATAGAGCCTTGGCCGTTGCAGCTAAAGGGAGAAGCAGGTGGAGTCGGGCCATTTTGACCAACAGGCTTAAACTCAAATTTAGAAAACAGAAAAGACATAGAGGATCGGCCGCTGCCGTGGCTGCCGTCACCGGGAGTAACCGGCCGTCGAAGAAGCCTAGATTTACTGTTTCTAAATTGAAAGGAAAAAGTTTACCGTCTGTTCAAAGAAAAGTAAAGGTTCTTGGCCGGTTGGTTCCTGGTTGTCGAAAGCAACCGTTACCAGTAATTCTTGAAGAAGCTACCGATTACATAGCAGCGCTTGAGATGCAGGTTCGAGCCATGAGCGCTCTAGCCGAGCTGCTATCTGGCTCTGGAGCCTCCAGCTCGAGCTCAGCTCCTCCTCCTCCGCCTCACTCACCCCCGCCGACTAGTCAGTGACACTTTTTAACTTGCTTAATTGCCAAGTGTCATCCTCCTCTTTTTTTTTTAATTTTTAATTATCTATTCTCTCTTGCCCTTTTCTCTCTCCAAGTAATCTCTCCTGTTAAATACATGTCTTCTTTCATTTCCTTCTCCAGTAATTTTCATATCACATCTTCGTTCCATAGCTTTTCAATTATTAAAACCTTTTTAAGAAAACCAAAAAAAGAAAAGAAAAGAAAAGAAAATGTCCTGCATTTTTCCATTATGATGTAAACTGCTATTCCTCTGGAAATATATATATTGGAATAAGAAGAAGATGTAAATGCTTGATTTTGTAGAGTTATTAATATTCCATTGATTTTCAGGTTTAGAGAATCAAAGAAATTAAAGGCTTATATTATTTCTGTTTATTTGTTTTATTAAATTAAATTATATATTTCTGGGCATGGGTGGAACTTGATAAAAGTAGAAGAGGAAGATGGGTCCAAAATAGAGTAGGTGAAAAATGTATTTGATGCCTGATGGGGGCTAAGCTATTAGCCTATTAATTAACGTTATACTGTAATGAGTAGTAATAAGGTACTACTAGAATAGGAATAGGAATAGGAATAGGAATAGCTACTTCTTCACTAGTACTACTACTACTGTATCTTGGGATGATATCCGAGGTGTAGTGTTTTCACTTCCATTTTTTATGTTGATTTTGATATGACCTGTTTGGGTACTAGATTTCAGTGAACTTAAATGTGAAAATGAAAACATTTTTTTTTTTTAAACTTTTTCCCCTTTCTTTTGGAAAACCTTTTCTTTTACTGAGTCACCACACCTTAAATCCTTCATGCTTAGAGTCGCTTTGAATTATCATTGTCTGTTACTTTATTGTCCATATTATTACTTAGGAATGATCGAAATTGTGTGTGGAATTAAAAGTCCAAAGATTCATCAAGATTTTATCCTATATATAAGATTGATCACTGAATATATAACTATCCATGGGAATTCAAGTGCCTGCAGTGGAAAAGTTGGCGATAGCGCTAAAAATAAAAATGAGAAATGTGGCAGGTAAGGTAAGGTAAGCATGTGGGTAAATGTCCCCACATTGAAGTATTTGGGCACATGTGAGAGAAGCCGAAATAGGCGAGGCCAGAAGCCAGCTTTATTTTTGGTTTGGGACTTTGGGTGGTGAACCGAACGAACGAACCCATATAGCTAGTGAGCCGGCCGCCATTGATGAGGCAACTGAGACAAATTAGCTCGGTGGGTGACTGGGTGTGGCTGGTTAGCTGGGTCACTCTCAATCTGAGAGAGTGGGCGCTGCCACCTGTTCCAGAAGCACACGAGTGCAATCGGGTTTTCAATTCATCACTTTCAATAGGGATGGGATTTTGGAGTTTTTTTTGGAACCCAAACCAGAGTCTTCCTTTGCAGACACGAATCAGCACTCAGTAGCGACACTTTGATGATTGAAATTTAAAATTTTGGACCACTCTTTCTTTCCCTTCCTTCAATTTAATTTATTAGTAATTTGCAAAAAAGAAAAAAAAAATCAAAGAATTAAGTGACGCTCTTAATTCAAGCAAAGCAAAGCAAAGCAAAGCAAAGCAAAGCACATGGTTGGCATTCATTTTGCTCAGCTCTATCTATGACTATATATACAAACACCAGACTCCCCACATGCTCCCCATGTGCTTTATTTAACCCAGGAGGAGGCCGCCCTCTTTTTGCTCTTTTCTTTTCCAGTTTCAACTCTCCAACACTCCCAATTTCTTTTCCCTTTCTTTGCAAAAACAAATCAAATCCATCTTTAATTTTGCTTTCTGTAACCCAACTAGTTAATTTTCCTACCTATATTTTTACAAGAGATATTTTTGCAGTTTATTCCAATTTAGGAGTTAAATTTCGTGGGGGCCATTAATATAATGCCAATGACAAAATTTCAGTTTTTACATGTTACAAAACGTAATGAGTTTCATCCATGCAAAAGCTGGATTACACACACACATGGAGGAGTTACTCATCAATAGTCAGTTTAAAAAAAAAAAAAGGGAGCTAGGCTAGCATATAAATTATAAATATTACATGGGCACTTTCATTTTCAAGCTGTCGACATCCAGCACTACTTGATTGGATGTCAAATTTGAAGCTTTTACCAAGCACGTAGCCTATCTCAAGCTTTTTTTTTTTTTTCCTTTTTGAAAGTTGAATTTTTAAAATTAATTCGTGGCAGCTTATTCTTAACACACATGGTGCAATCATAGTGTACAAAATAAATAAAATTCTTGCTATGAAAATGAAGCAAAAATGGAATTTTGCAGAAGTGAAATATGTTTTGTCTTCACTGTTATGACAGCAACTTCAATTTGGAATTTTTGTATATAAGGGAAGAAGGTGGCCAACGATTCCTAATGCTCTGATAGCGAAACCCTTTTTCTTCTTTCTTTTTTAACAATGATAGTTATATGTGCATGGGTCGGTAAGAATCTTGGACTCCTTAAAAGCTTTACTTAAAGTTTGATTAATTGTATATATATAGTTAAATAAGTATGTAATAGGTTTTTGAGACGTAATTTTCTGTACTTTTTTTAGTCTGAAAAAGGGGAGAAAAAAAGTTGATTGATGTGGATCCAATATATTGATATTGATAATTACTATAACAAAGGGTTTTCCTAAACTGAATTATTGATCATATGCTGGCAATTATAAAGGGGTTTATAATCTTCAATTCTTCATAATTAATAATGTAATAATATTCCCATATGGCAAGACTTTTCCCAAAAAAACTTTGGTGCTAGCTTTATCATAAATTCAGGTGCCTAATATAATGTATGTCCTTCATCAATAACTTTCTAAAGTTTATTTATTGAGTGAAAGATATCTAATTATTTGCATGGCTTTTTCCAAGTGCTAATGTTTCAAATTATTATGGTTTCAATTCTTCTCAACTAGCAAAAAATAAAAATTTTCTTCTCAACATGATTTCCATAATTAAATTTAATTTTGGAAAAAGAAAGAAAGAAAAAAAAATCTTTGCTTGCCTTTTCAAATTGTGTGATAAATAAAATATTCCGATTATAATATATGATTTAGATTTGATAGATACCCAAAATAAGCCCACTTAACAAGTGGTTGAGAGCTAAGTGTGAATGTTAATCAAAAATTTGAGCAACAAACTAATTCCCTTGATTGAAAAGCTAGCTTGAAAGCTACCATCCTCCACCATATATACCCCCACCCACACCACACCTCTCTAAATCAATCTATCTAATTACATTACATGTCATCTTATAGGATTTTTTTTAATTAAAAAAATATGCATCAACAATAATTGATGTAATTAATCTAGTCCTCAAAAGATTAAACATAGTAAGAATTTATAGAACACCATGCTCTTGCATGCATGCCTAGCTAATCTTGGTTTAAGTCAAGGGATTAGTGAGAGAATTAACATAATACGATAACCGTTTTGATTGATAAAGTTGCCATTAATTACAAAATTAGTTGGCTCAAACTCTATGAAAAATATTAATGAGTATGATGATTGAAATTAAAAAGGGATGTCGGCTGCTGCAGGATTGCATCATTATAGTGCTAAGCATGTGGCGAGCAAAGTTGGTTAATTTCAATAACGGTTGCTGCTGCTTAACATCACCATCCCCCCGAGTGATTTTTCTTTTATTTATCGCATTTTTATTCCTTTTAATGATCGAATAATTGATAATTGAAATGAAAGGCTTGACTTTTAAGAACAATGTTTTAGAGTACTTATCCTATGAAAAAAAATATATATTTATCATCAAATTATTTTGCTTGATGTAATGCAACTACAATTACTATAACTCTACTATAAATAAATAATAATATTATACCTTATAAATTTTGTTTTGATCAAATATGTGAGTTGTGACTAAAGAGCTTAGTGCAATGTTAAGTGATATCATTTGTTGGTAGGGTAATAAGCGCTTAGTTTAATAAATATGAATGAAAAGCATAATTAATGAAGTGGGATTTTCTCCATTTCTTTAACATGAAAAGATAGGGTTAGTACTTGGGATAGATAGTGTAATGAATGGAAAAAGATCTTTGTCCCTCCAAACTGAAACAATATGGGTTTTGTTTTCTCGTTTGATCATATTCTTCGTAGTAATTAGTAAAGTAACATAATAAATGTAGAAATTAAAATCCTTAATTGGTAAATTAACCTCTGTTTTGATATGTTTTGTGCTGGACTATTTTGTTCTTCTCTTTGGCTACTATAGTGTTATTTCACTGCTCTAGTAGTTTTTACTTTCAATAAATCAATAATTTCATTTGTCTTAAAAAAAAATATCCTTTAAGGGTGTCTATAGAGGTACACTCGTTAACCGTTCAAACCCTTAATTGATTTTTAATGAATTATTTACATAATATTGACCATATAAATGAATTATATATAGTTGAAAGAATACAATTATGTCATTGGATATTTGACATAATATTAATAGAGTGTTAGGTTTTTAGTTCAGTGACTAGAGTGTGATTCCTAATTATAGGAACCGAAAGTATATAAAAAAATCCAACTATATATTTTTAAAGCATTCAACAGTATATCATTTACTGTTACCACATAACTTTGATCTCTTTTCTATATAAATAGCTGCAAGAAAGCATATATGTGCATGTGGTTAAAGTTATATAGTTTTGAAAGCTATAAAAACACAATGAGTATATATATATATTGTAGTGAAAAGTGAAAACGGAAATATATAAGACCACATGGGGACTTTGAATTTCTGGAGCCACTTGGTCGCCAATCTCTTTGGCATTAAGTTTACACTTTTTCGGTGTATTGAATGGAACTATATGCGTTACCAGTTTGGCTTTTCCTTTTTGTACCGAAACTGAAGAAAAAGTTAGTTTACATGCTTCAATTGTCAATAACAACTAACCGTCACCGATTAGAAAAGCTAAAACTTTTTGACATCAACATTCGTTGAATATTGAATGCACATGACAAAACTTTTTGTCATTTCACAATGAATTTCCATATATTTATTGGGAAATTTACAAACTTTTTTATATGAGGGAAAAAAAACGAATTTAAAATATTACATAGAAAATATACGGCTTTAAACCGAACTACGTACTTCTAAAATATCGATTGCAAGCAACGATAAAATCTTCTTAAATTGTAGTGTCGTAAATGTGTCCCAAATCAAAGTGGTTGAAGTGGGTAATAATTCAATCTGCACACAAAGATTGTCTTCTCGCTAAATATGTTATCGTTAAAAAGAAGTTGATATTCTATCTTTTAAGTACTTAATTTTTCTTAAACAATATTTCGAATTCAAATATTATAAATGAATAAAATAGATATCGAAATATCTACCCTTCTTTTAGTGTTCAACAAATTCAACGAATTAATCTATCCAATATAATTATCGGATATCAAGACTTATACTATAAAAAAAAAAAGGCATTTTCTCGAAGGGAAATGCCATTGATGAATTCATTGGGCCATGATAAGGATCTAAAATGTGTCAAATTTATGACTTTTATGACTTAATTATATATATGTTTGGTTACAATTAATACAAAGCTTTACATAGACACATATAGGCAGGATTCTTTGTTTGTTTTGTTTGTTTCCTTTCAAAATTACGATCTTCTATTGAATTCAATGGAAAACTATATAAAGATGGTTCAACTATGTTAAAGATAAAACATGAAAGAAAAAAATCATTAGTTTACATGTGACATGTCAAGGCTTAGCCCAACACCTTTTTTTGCCACGTAAGCAATCTACCCATCTTTTTCGGCTCATTTTTTATTACTTTCAAAATATATATATATATATATATGTCATGCACCATGTGATTAGATAGAAGAAACCCCCTTCTCAAAAAAAAAAAAAAAAAAAGGACCAAACTAAAGAAAAGGACATGCATTAAAAAAAAATTGCATGATTTACCTAAAGTATTGTAAACCCACATGGAGGGGTCATGGCCTGTCCATTAAACTTTCAATAAAACCAAAAAAGTTGTGAAAATATAAACTAAAATAGAAGAACAATGGCATTGTGTGGAAGGGCAACTACATGTTATGTACAATATTTGGTCACCACTCAACCACTATTAGTGATTTTGATTTTTGACCCTTCTTTTTCCCCTAATCCTACTTCTCCCAACATGACTTATTTTATTTTTATTTGGGGTTTCGTCTTTTTCTCTCTCTTTTTTTTTTTTTGGCCAGAGTCTTTTTCTCTATTGGCAAACAAAAAAGAAGAAGGAAGAAGAAAATTAAAAGGTTATAGCTGTTGGAGTTGGAGATGGAGATTTAACATCTGAAGGGTTTTCAGGTAGGGTATCAAAATCTCTCCTACATTTTTTTGTGGGGATCCATCATCCCATCCAACACCCATAATTATACATTTGATAAGACCAAATTTTTCTCATTTAAATTTATATATTTTTATTTATAAGATGAAGTTAATTTGACACTTAACACTATTTTTGGCACCTATATTATTTAAATGGTTGAGTAATATTAATTCCTCCAATTATATCGACATAATATTTTTTTATTATTAACAATAAGGCTAGGGGACAATATGCACATATTAGCTTATAGGGTAGAGAAAATATACTAATCCAAATTGATTACTTTAGACTAATTAATTAATTAATAATTGGAGGTATATTTGCCCAAAATAATTGTCGTTCTTCATTTTCCTTAACAGAGAGGCAAGGTCATGCCCTATGCATTGTTGTGTATATATATAATAATATAGATTACTATTTTATAGTTTATATTTTATAATTTACAGGTAATAGGTAGGTTATGTCAAATAATTACCATAGCCTATCTTTTGATTCCAAAAATTTCTCCACTTCTAATTTGTTTAATCAACAAAAACCATCCCAGGCCATCATCATATAGCAATTTTGGGGGTAAAAGTATCCGGGAGATCCTTATACTATACGAAATGTTGATTTTGGTCCATGTATTTTTTTTTCTACAAATTCGTCCCTCTACTATCAGAACCTATCACCCGAGATCCCTCACGTCAGCGAGCCGTGACAGACCCGTCATTAATCATCATATAGCAATTTTGGGATTCCTTGTTCGTATATATTTTTCAACTGTAGATTATATATCTTATGAATTTTTTCAAAGAGAAAAATTCTTATAATTGGAATATTACTTTTATTAATTTTTGTAATTTATAAGAGGAAGAAAAAAAAACTATTATAATTATGTGCAATGAACCGGCCATGATAATGTCTATTTGAAAGAAGTTATGTCGTTTTCTTTTCAAAGAGGGGAGGGGCCTTCTCTCTTCTATTTGGATTACCGACTAGAAAAAGATATATATGTGTATTTTTGGAGGAAGAGAATGAGGAAAAAAGAGAGATAATTAGATTAATGTATCAACTATTTGATGGGGACCAAAAAAAAATTCATTTTATTCTCTATATATATATTGGGTGATTATATGATACACCGGCGGTGTAAATTTTGGACTCCACAAGCGACTTGTAGAGTTGACACATGTCCCTTTTTTGAATTAATTAAGTTTTAAATATTTCAATCTAGTCTCTAAAGGACGCATGTCACCCTTTAGGAGCCGCTTGTATAATTTTCTGAATTCCACCACCGGTGTATTGTATAATTTGCCATATATATTTCATCTTTTCCTTTTGTTTTTCCAATTAAGAGCCAACATATCATTTTGCACAGACAGCCAGGGAACAAAGCAATCTGTTTTAATGTGCGTTTCCTAATGTTTGTGATGATCATGAGCAAACTCAGCGAATTAGAGTGCTAATTTCAATACAAATAAATTACTAATCATTTGCTTATTAATTTACTCTTTTGGAAGTTAAGAACAAACCAAAATTTTGCATTTTAGTTGCTTATAGCAAAACAGCAAGATCATTTTGCATATCATAAAACAAGATTAATGCAAGGATTCCAGACTTGGACCACTCACCACTACAACCTTATGCGTGCATGTCTATAAATATGTATGCAATATTGCATAGTCACATGCATTAACTTTTTGGTATAATAGTTTTTTTTTTTTTTTTTTATCATTATTCGATATTCACATTAAATTTTAATTGATTCCAAATATATAGACTAGTCAAGTCGAATTTCAAATGGGGTGAAATTTTACCTATACCTTAATTGTTTGCATTATTTTTTTTTAATTGTTTGCATTATTATAGTACAAAAAGTTGACATATATGAAACATCCAAAAATCTAAATGAAAACATTAATCCATAATTTCTCATAATTAGCTTGAAAAATCTAGAATAGGCTTTAGTGGGTGGCAAATGGCGCAATTAGCAATAACAAAAAGTTTAATTAGATATGCTAATAATTTCTTTTTTAAATGAAAAAGAAATAAAATTAGCCGCTCCTCCCTATATATATTTGGTAGTACCTTTAAAAGAAAGAATCATTCCTTTAAACTTTAAAGCTTGGAAACTTGAAAGGCACGAACGGATTAATGTTATATATGCACGTATTTGGGCTAATGGCATTTTTTCACCATGAAAATGAACAGATCTTACGCAATAACAAACTATTGAATTTCATTTAAAAATTTTCCTAAGTGAGCAACAACAATCAAGAAACTAAAAAAGGGTTGCCTTCAAACAAGTATTATCACCTTTTTTCCTTGTTTCTGCCCATAATCATGATCATATCTAAGGAATCCCAATGGCCAATTGGTGACAGAGATCCAATTTACCAAAAAAAAAAAAAACTTGATTATGAGGTCTCAAAACTTTGGAATATAGTGTTGATAAAGTAGCCATTTCTTAGAGAGGGCATTTCTTAGAACCTCAAAGTTTTAGTCCAACAAGCAACAACTACTTGAAAAAGTGACCCAAAATTTTCCCTTCCCATGTGAGCCTAAAAGTAAATGATATATGCACTAGGCCGCAACTAGGAATATTAGATGGCCAACCCAATCTCTCTTTTCTTTAGGTTTAATGATACTATCTTTTGATGAACTAATTAAAGGGTTACATTACATATCTCACCATCTTTAATTTCCTAAATGGGTGTGTGACAAGGCAAGCCTGATTTTTTTTTGTCCCTCATTCTAAATTTGGAAAATTTTCTCCTATATGTAAATTATATGTTGATGTTATGATTAATTTAGGTTCCAATCATGCAATGGCGCCCTTGCTTGGATTCCCCTAAAGAAAAGCTACTTTTGACCACTGCCATTGCCTGCAATTATTCATATATATCTTGTACTACTGCTATCTTATAAGCTAATAATTTTTCTGGTTTTGGAGCTTTGGAAGCAACTCAAATAGCAGTTTGGCATCATTTGATCACAGCTAAGAGTTACTAGGCTTCTTTCTAGTTCTAGCTAGCTTTCTCATTTAGTTAATTTGTACTATCATATGGCAATGGCAGACACTTTTTGTCATTCTTAGGATATCATTGTACTATTTATAAGAAGTTTTGGCAGTGTTTCATTGAAATTATATTGGTTGGCTAAATTCACTTGTTAAATCAATAATTGGCCTATTTAAGAGGTATAATTATGCTCTTTTTCATTCCTTTCCTATATCAAACTGAGATTCTAATAATTAATCTCTAGCATATGTATAGCGTGTTTGTAATTTCTCTCTGGCCCCCTCTTGCCACAACTAAAAACTATTGCTAATCAAAATGTTTGAAATCATTGAATCAAGACACTCAAGATTCAAGCTGTGTTTAAGGATAAAAACGTGTTTTAAAATTTTCTACTTTAAACCAAGAGGGGAGCTTCACAAAGCAACTTGCTAATCACGGAACTGGTTGAATGAGATCCTACTTGGCCCATTAAGAGCCTGCCATTGTTGAATCTGATACCAACCATACATTATTGATTTATGTGTGTGTGTGTATATATATATATTAAATCCTTTTCGAACCATGAACTTGTTCCAACAAATACGCTTTCGAGAGATTGAACTTCTTGTATAATTTGATTGGGAGAAATCTATTTTGTTCTTAGTGAGTGGAAACACTTGCCAATTACCATAAATCAAGCACCTTTGTTCATATGTGTAAGGTTTTTCCTCACTTCAATGGGTCTTGGAATGGGAGAAATCAATCTTCTTTTGGGTTAGTATTAATCTTACTGATAATGGGCTTGGAATGGCCCAAACAAGCCCTCATATGGGCTAAAAAGTATAGTAATACAAGAAAGAGTAACCTTTGAGTTTGGGCTAAAAAGTGGGCCCAATTTTCAGTGTGCTTGGGCCGAACAGTAAACGACGTCGTTAATTGACATCGTCACACGATCTCACTGACCTTTTGGGAAGGAGAAGGTCCGCCCTCTGGACTCAGTCACTCGCAGCTGCAACGAACCGAAAGCTTCTGTTTCAAATCAAAGCTCACTCTCGGCGTAAAATTTCCTCCGATTTCAGCTATCAATCATCGGGAAAAAAAAAAAACTTATGGCGGCTGCATCTTCGTCTTCAACTCCGGTAGAAAAGACGACGGAGAGGAGAGGGATTCCAGGAGCTCAATTCGTAGAAGATGTAGAGACTTATCTCTCTCAAACTGGACTCGATGTTAACTCTGCCCTTGCTTTTCTCCAAGAAAGGTTAGTTTCTTTTATATATTTAAGTTTTATATTTCTTGTTTCAAATTTTCAATTCTCTGCTCTTTCTAATCTTCGAGGATCTTCCTCCTTTTAGTCCACCGCCTGCGATTGCTGGTTTTTGCTGGAGGCTTGACTTTATTAATAATGATGAACGAAAGAGTTCATTTTTATTTATCTATCTATGTTGAAAGTGAATTTGTCTTATGATGTTTAATTTTTAGTCGATTGCTTTCAGTATTGATTTTTAGCTGGGAATGGGATTGAACTGTTCTAGACTTATGTAAAATATGTTAATGATTTGGCAGACTTCAGCAGTATAAATTGGTCGAGATGAAACTTCTTGCTCAGCAACGAGATCTTCAGGTATTACCTTGAGATCTTTTTTCTTTTGCTTATCATCATTTTTAGAGTATTTTTTGTTATTTTAGATCCACTATACTTAACCTTTTACTGATTAAAGTGTGTATTTCGGTTCAGTTTCTATGCATTTTACTATTTACTGTGTTTGCTCTGTTGTATGTAGAGTGGCTTTTATTGACATATCTGTATGTTTTTGGGTTTCATTTGCTGAATTTTGAAAAGACAAGATCACAGTCTAGCATTTAGGGGCTTCATTCTCTGCTTAAAATTCAATGGGGCTAGAAATTGTCGTTCATGTTTAATTTATATTGCTTCTTTTATGACATGTCAGGCAAAGATTCCTGATATCGAGAAATGCTTGGATGTGGTTGCCACTTTACAAGCAAAGAAGGGTACTGGTGAGGTTCGTCTTTCTATAATATCTTAACCTTTTTATACCGTGGTTCTTTTGTTCTGAAGTCTTTGGTACTGGAACTTGAGGTAGTATGCATCATCGTAACATGATGAAACACTTTGCTTTTGTTTATTGGCTTGCTATCTGTTTTGCACATAATCTCAATAGAAGTTTTGCTGTTGCTATTGGGTAACTTTTGGTGGTTTATCAGTCGTTCCATTGGTTGTTCTTGTCAAGCATTTTCTGTTTCAAGTAAATCTTAACCTTTCTGGCCTTTCTGGCACATTTAATGATCCTGAATCTTTTAGAGAAATATTGGCACTCAGAAAAGTAGGCAGTGATTGCTTGACCCTCACCCTTCTTGTTCTTCAGGGAGAGTGAAGGAGAGCAGCTTCTGCATTGCCTCATAAATTTATGGGAAAAATAGTGATAATCTTTTTCCAATTGATGGACTGTATTATGTTTCTGAACTGCTGCATTCATACAGCATGAAAATCTCTGTCTAAACATGGTGACCTTGTGATATGGTTCATAATTTGCATGAAATGATAAAAGTTCAGGCACAGTTTTTAGAATTGAGGAGTGTGAAGTGGTCAAATCCTATTCTTGTATGCTTGTTGTACAGACAAGCTTGAAGCCCATGAATTTAGGCATATTTATATCTTAAACATTTACTAAATTTGCTAATGATCTATAACATCATTTTTTTGGGATAGGCTCTGATTGCCGACTTTGAAGTCTCTGAAGGCATATATTCAAGGGCTCGGATTGAGGATAGTGATTCAGTTTGCTTATGGCTCGGAGCAAACGTCATGCTGGAATATTCATGCGAAGAGGTCCTATAGTTGCAATTTGGATGCTTACTTTTTATGTGCACTAACATAACCAGACTAAAATATCTTATGAATTTCATGTGCAGGCAACTACTTTACTAAAAAAGAACTTGGAAAATGCTAAAGCAAGTTTAGAAGTTCTTATAGCTGATTTGCAGTTTTTGAGGGATCAAGTGACGGTAACTCAGGTAGCGGCGTTGTTCTATATTATTACTCTCTTTCTTTTCCTAGTGGGGTCTAGCGGTGATTAAAGGGCCTAGACATGTCTACAAGCATACTAGCTCCATCTGCATCCTGCTTTGATTGCATAAGTGGAACATTCATTGGATTTGTGCGACATGTTTTAACATCACAGATTTCGAACTATAACTTCTGTTCATTGAAATGGGTGGAAATTATGATTATTCTGTCCCATGATATGTTTAATGCTTGCTTGTTATGTGTAATATTTAGCTTCAACATGTCATTTTGTTCTTGATTATCGATGTGTCATTGCACAGGTAACTATTGCTCGTGTGTATAATTGGGATGTTCATCAACGAAGAATCCGTCAAGCTGCTGCTGCTGCCTCAGCTAAAGATTCATGAATCGAGAATATGTATGCTCCTATTTTCCCAATTTGTTAGTTTTGATGAATTGGTTGTCTGTGTATTTGTAGTGATTTATGATTTCACTTCATGGTCTCCACATATCTATAGTTTCCACTCCTAGATTCTGGTTCAATGAAGTGAAAGAGATTTTTATGTTGCTAGGGTTCAGTTTTGATACATGATAGTAGAACTATATTGGTGGCATCAGATGTTGTAACATCTGTCTTTTACAGTGATTGTTAGTTTCAGGTTGTTTTGAATTCTGTACTATTTCATTCAACTAAGTTTTTACAATTTACTCAATGCAGTACTAGTATCTTAAGTTTGTATTTTGTTTTTGTTGGTTCAAATTTGAAAGTGGGTAAAGGGGGCGATGAGGCCCCTAGATGATTTAATGTGAAAGAGATTGTCGGCAAAACTTGACCATATGAGATGACAAGTTGTCCAGATTACTGTCCCTTTAAGCTGCCTCTTAAATGATGTCAGTAGCTCCCTATCCTTCCTGAAAAAGGTGTTATTACAATTTATATAATTGCTACTTGGGGGTCAGAAATTACATTGGTGTTAGGCTTCTTAATTCATAATAATATAATCAAAATATAATCAAGTCAGCCGATGAAATGATTCAACTTTTAGATATTTATTATTATTATAGCTAGGAATTCTGGGTTCGTTCGTTCAATTATGTCCTCCTCTCTATACACTTTTCATTGTCCTTCCTGTCAGGCAGGCTTCGTTTTTTCTTTTCTATTGCCTTGAGATCTTGAAGTTGAAAAACTTGTGGACCTAAGCCTGTCGGTGGGTTTGTAGAAAAAAAAAAAAAAAACCTTGTTTTCAAGTCATAAAACATATGGGTATATTACTCCATAAATTCAACATGAGAACAAAAAGTTTGAAGTTGAAATCCCCTTCCCAGTCCCAGTCTCAGTTTACCATTGCTTCAAAAGTTTCATGTTTCCTTTCCAGGATGCAAAAAGGTCCATAAACTTTTGCAGCTTAGTATCAATGGATTTGTGTCCACAAGTTGCTCATCAGCCTGCAGATTTTTCAATTAAACTTCTGGGTTTTTCATCTTGGCTAAGCTATACTTTGCAAATAACACAAATCTGAATTGGGAAGCTTCTTAACTATCATCCAGATTGTTTTCTTGCCATGTATTTAAAAAAAAAACCCAGAAAGATGGAAAATCTGTGCAATCTTGCTGACAAAGGAATACGATAGGTGTAAAAAGGACATTGAATCTATTATTTAGATGGGCGTCGAGTGGCCCCCCTGGCCCCTGGGCCACTATTTCTTATAGAAGTTAGAAACATTGTTCCAAGGTTGGACTTGGACAAAAAGCTTGAATTTTGAGAAATGGCAGTCAAAATGAAATGTCCACAGAAGAAACAGCAAAGGGTCTTATTTCACGCTTCGTTGACCCTTTAAACTGGGCCCATCAATATTAAAAGCTGGTCCCAAATTTGCTTGCTTGCCATTTCCCTTAAATATACTTGTTAATGGCAAGTGGCTTGAAACTTTCTCATTTATGTCAGTTTTCAATCTCCTATTTTAATCTCCCCTTTGCTCCCTCTTCCGGTGCTGTGCTGACATTCCCTTTTGTGATTAGTTTATACTTAACTTTATAGGTCATGCAGGATTATAAAATCGATTTGGGATTAGATTATGAATTTGATTGAATCTTTCTATTTTCATCTGTATGATGACTTGTGATCCCTTGGGTTTGACTTGCTGTATGGCCTCAGTCTTCATAGCTTAGATTTCTTACTAGAACAAGTTGTTGAAACTGTAAAACACAATTTGATTGATGATAATATTGATAATTCATCAGATTAATAACTTGCATTAAAATATACATGTATTTGGAACCCTGTTTTAGACAACTTGAATTGAATTGACAATGATTTCTTCTAGTAGTTGAAAAGTGCTTGAAAGACGAACATTGTCAGGCAAGTTTGATTAGAAGAAACTTAATACCTCTTATTTAAATTATTATAAGTTCGAGTTCTGTGAACAAAAAAAATATAAATATTACTAAAAGAGTTTCAATCTCTCCTTATTTTTTTTTCTTTCTCCGTACTGAGTCTTTTTAAAATTTAACACAACTCGATTTCGAATTAATTGAACCCAATATCACGGGACCTTTGTAAATCTCAAAGCTTTATTAAAATGTAAATAGATCAAATTACAAATACTGAAAATTAAGTAGCTTAGGAAAGAATCATGAGATGATATATGAGTGTGACAACAAAAAGAAACAAAGCCCTAATTAAGCTGACAAAGACTTACGTAGTATGAAAGCATATATACACCTCAAGCACATACAAAAATAACTTCTAGTACTATATAAAAAAAGAAAAAAGATAATTCGATTTTTTATTTTTTGAGAGGGAAAAATTTAAAAAAAGGGCGAAGGAATATTAATAAAAATAGTGGTAGAGGTAGCAAAGAGACGTGCACGCAAAGCGAGGGTGATTTGTCCTGAGTGGCCCTTCCCCTTTGGTTTTGTAATTAAAGCGGTTTTGTCTGCTTGTGTTAGACAGACAGACGCGTTTTATTTTAAAAACTACTACTAGTAACGTTGCCAATTTTAATAGTCGGGAAAACTGTTGACTTTGACTTCCCCATGTGCTTTCCCTTTTTTATATTTAAAATTTTTATTTATGATTAATTAATGAATTTACAAACATTAAATATATATGCAACCGAAACCAAATCTTTCAAACTCAAAAACCTGACACTGCTAAACTTCCCCATTGCCGCAATCTCCGCTGGGCGTTTCCCATTTCAATCCCAATCGCCCATTCTCCACTTCTAGAATTTGTGTTTTTGGGTCAACGGTTTTCACCCTTCTTTCCCACTTCTTTCTTTCTTTCTTTCTATCACTCCATTTATTAATCCAGTAACTCCTTTTACTTAGTATAATAATTACATTATTTATAGGAGTATTTAGAGTACTACTATTAAAGAATGAAGGACATCCATATATATTAGGTGACCTTTGGACAAAGACAAGAGGGTTGAGGAACCAAAGTCCACTTAAAAGGTTTAAGAAAACAACCATTTGATTAAACAAAATCTTCCAAAACATATACTACTCTCCATATGGATCAATTATTGACTTGGTCTAAATTAAGACTAAGCCACAAGACTTATGGTGGATGTCTAATTCAGGTTGTTGGGGTTGACTATATTATACCTTTAATTGAGAGAAATTAGATATATAGATATAGAAAGAGACTAATCAATTAGTTCTAGTAATAATTATGTGGGCTATACCAATAGGATATACTCCATACAAGTTTTTAAATTTTCCATTTAATCGAATTTAGTCAATAGTTTCTTAGATAGTCCGGTTTACATGTCAATTATGGTCTCAATCAATAAAAAAAAGGAACAACTTAAAGATTATATTATTATTTGTTAAAAACTTATATATATGTATAAATTTTAGAATTAATTATGTTTATGAATTATGACTAAATAAATTTGTAGCTTTTTTATAGAATAATTTTTGAGTTGGCATATTTTCATCAGATAGGGATTATGATTGACATGGTTGGTTAGATGAATGCTTTTTAAAGTTAATCTCAAAAGAGTTGTTACTATATATATCTTGTATAATCTTGATAGTTCTCATTTATCTTGTGAAATTAAAGAGAAATCTAGCGAGGATCCTGCATAAGAATAAATAAAACGAGGGAGAAGAATAAGTGGTTGTTCTAGCTAGAATCTAACTTTGTTTCATACTAATATATATATATGTACTATAATTCAACAATGAAGAAGGTTCCTAATTTTAAAACCGCCGTTAGTGGATATATGATGTCAACACTAATCTAGAATCAGAATCATAACTTGTGACATTTCGTCTAAGAATATATATATATACATTAACTGTACCACCAAGAATTATTATTTTTTTCAAGCAAGTATATGTATTTAATAAAGATTTAAAAATTAAAAATATATACAATTAATAAAGTTAGGGTCGCGTATAAAAAATATATAATCATGGGCACGAGTATGATGAAAGTTGCCATTTTGAATAACAATATTCAAGAGATTCTCTCTTATTGATTGGAAATTTATCTTTAAAAAAAAAAAGAATAGGAAAGATAGAATTATATCTGTAAATACGACAAACACGTATAATTGTTTAGAGTTGATCAAATACCTATCAAAAGAAGTCACTGCAAGTACTAGGAGATTGTATAAGATTATGTTACTATTAATTAATGTATTAATTAATTAACTAATGAACCTAGCTCTGAATTAATTAAATCAGTTCTAACAATTTCTACTTAATTAATTAATCTTCAACGAGAGAATCTTAAAACTGTGACATAAACAAAAGGAGAGAACGAAACAAATGGGGTACTGTTTGCTAACATAATCAAAATGATGAATATATAATTATTATACAAAGCATATTATATATTAATTAAAACAATGGTAAACTGTTTCACAATAGTTTGTTGATGTTACCTGCAGAATATTTCAGTTTTCAGTCCATTGCATAGTTAAGGAAGTCAATTAATCTAGGCGATCGATTGTCATGATCTTCAGAAACTTTTCTATTAACAAAATTAAACATCGTTAGATTATCACTAAATTATATAAAGCAATTGAAACAAATCAAAGGTCGGTTATAGATTAAGCATATAAATTGAGTAGATTTAAAACATTAACTAATAATGTTGCTTAATCTAATAATGTTGCAGCTTACCTTCCGAAAAATTCCCTTACAAATGTATATAATTAAGAATATTATAATTATGATCTAGACAGTTTAATTAGTTGCAAAAGCAGGAATATTAATGGGGCAGTTGAGCTTCAAATAAACTTATTTTGATTCTCTACGGGAGAGGAAACTTTGCAACAAGAAAACCTAATACATATATATATATATATATATATATATGATATATCTAATGATTCTTTTGCCCGCTAACCAGTTCATCAAAAATTTAGCTAGTCAATGGGAACGCAAGAATTCAAAGGCCAACCACACAGTTCCCCACTTCCCACAAAAATACTATACTACTAGTTTGCAGTCAAGTAGTTTCTGCAATAGAATCTGAAATAGAAAATGACTGATACCTACAAGTCCTTGAACTCACTATATTTACGGTTGCATTGCATTAACTGGCTAGACCCGTATTCATTCACCTTTTCTAGCTTTGCCCTCTTTCTACACTTTAAGTAACTTTTGTGGTACATATATACATACATACATACATGTGGGGGAAAAGAGATTCAAAACTAACCCTAATCTCATATATACACTTATACAGTCCAGTGGGCACACCAATATTCAATCATCAAGCTATCATTTTCTTGAGCGATTTGATTGTAGTTTTGTGATCAGATACAAAAACTCTGAAACCCTTTTCATATATATAAAATATTGAGAACTCCCCATGTTGTGTTTAAATGATAGGGGAAGATATATAAAAGGCTAGAATTAATCATGGGTTATGGACACTCCTCTCTTTTCCCCCACCAAATCTGGTCCAACCTCTATTCACTATTGGCTTGCTAGGCCACCCATTGCCCCAAAACTCCCTTCGAAAACAATGGAGAGAATAAAAATCTCTAACCAAAAATAAAAATAAAATTATCTTTCTATATGGATATGTACTGGTACGTTGTATTGCAGTGCAGACACTCAGGCATGTGCAATAGCAATTTACCATGTGCACCAAAACAGGACCAAAAAAAAAAAAGTCCCTCCTTATCCCAATGCTTATATATATAGCTTGTAAAATAATGTGAATTATTAATAGTAAAATAGTTAGTAATTGTTTTGATTGAATCTTCTGATACGGGCTAACTGTAGATTTGTTGTCTGAGGTAATTAAACCTTTTACAAACAAATGTTCAAAGGCTTTGACCTTTGACTGGGTCTTGCTCTCCCAAACAAAGGACAATATATATATTTTGGTCTGGTTTAGTTTTAGACTTTTTTTTTTTTTTAAAAAACCATAGTCAAAATAATTTACCTTACTTAACTATACACATTGATTAACTAGTAATTTGGTTAATTGATTTGTTTGATAGTGGAGTAATTAGTATTAATTTGCATGGCCCAGTCGGTGTTCGATGTATCCTAGAGACCTAAAGGCAGCAGTTCGGTTGGGTAATTCCAATACCAAGCGCCGCATCCTTCTCGTATTTACCACGCTCCACCTCGTTTGAAAGCTTGAAGCTTCACATGCACGTCAAATGGCATGTTTTTTCATACGAAACAAATTGTTAATTTATTTAAGAAAACATAAATCACTGTAAGCGATCTCTGTCTCTCTCGTAGTTTGCAACCTTAATCACCAAGTAATCCTCAGTCAACTGTCGTTTTAAATTACTAAAAATTTTACACTATTTAATTTAAATTGAGGAATAACTTCACTTAATTACTCCCTCTCATTCAAAATAAGTGCAACACTAGGAATATTACACAAATCAAGACAATGATTAATTGGTTTTAAATTTAGTAAAAAATCATTTAAAATGATATTCTTACCCTTCAAAAAATTCTTCTTTCCCAACCCAACTTTCCAGGATAATTAAATATTCAACTATCTAACCAAAACAAGTAGGGATAGATATGGAAAAATATTACAAAATACATTGGGTTTATAAATGTTGCACTTAATATGAATGACTACAAATCTTGAAATGTTGCACTTATTTTAAATGGGAGGGAGTATATTGACAAAATACTACTATATTCATGAGATTTCGTTTCATATAAAAATATAATCTTCATCCAATTAAAGGCAAATTAAGCTACACGAATTTTGTTATGTAAATATATATAAGAAACTTCTTTTTTGGTGACAATGGTTTGAATTATTTACTGGTCGGTGAAATGTGGCCAACAGCTGTTAGAAACTATATATAGCTAGTTGTATGATTAAAAATTAAAAATTGTCCAAGCATATTGAAACGAATGTTTCCATTTATTCTTAAAAATAAAAATGCCTCTCACATGTTTCATGGATTACTAGTAATAATAATAATATGATTTCATATGCAAAAGAATATGATTTGTTGATAATGAGTTAATAAATTTAATATACTACTATCACTCAAAAAAGAAATTTAATATACTACTATATAAGTCTAGAGGGGAAAATACCAAGCAAAAGAGTCATTGAAAAAAATTGAGTGAAAGAATATAATAGTATAAATGACTAAATGTAGTCTAGAAGGAAGACAAATTTTAGATAATTAAGGCACAAAAATGAAAAAAAAAAATGAACAGAAAATTAATTAAAAAGAAATCAAGATAAAGAGCGTGTATTAGAAGCAACCCCATTTGCCCATAAGGCATTAAGGGAAGGAATATACTAAAACCGCGTAAAGTGCATGTGCTTTGGAAGACTGATGAAGAGAAGGCAGCCGTTGGATTTGCCACGTAGGTATTTCCCAAAGAGACAAAATTACACGTGTAGTTCATTGGTTCGCTCGTCATTCCAAAGGAGGGGGGCCGTGTATCGTGGCAAATGTTGTTTCACGAATAAAATTACAACCTTATTATTATAGCTTTCTAGTCTTAGGTATGGATTTTTCTTTTCTAGTAATAATAAATAATAATAGAGAGAAGAAAAACTTGTGAGAAAATTTCCTTTTCTTCTTTTTTTTTTGTTTTTTCTTTTTGGGGATATATTTTTGAGTGAATTGACAAAGCAATTGGTTTTGGAATTTTGTTCCGTAGAAATTAGGTTGTACGTTTGAAATGAAAAGGAAAAAACAAACTTTTTTAATTAATGTGGGCAATGATATAAGTAATTGGAGACTCAAAAACCAAATTTAAAGCAAGCTTTATCATTGGTACGAATATATATATTTTCCATGGTTTATAAATTTTTCCATTTATTATTATGTTTTTTTTATTTATTTATCATTGCCTTTTTCTTGAACAATTCTCTTCATCATATTGATCATGGGTTTTTAACTTTTTATCCAATATATTCTTACACGATACATTATTATTATTATTTTAAAAAGTTCAACATTTGGGACATAAATTCTTAATGAAATTTACTCCATAAGTTAATGTAGAATATGTCCAATTAGTAAACGTTTCTAGTAAGAAACCGAAACGAACCATGATCATCATCTTACTAAATTAAAAATATAGTAATTTTGCAAGCTTTTTTTTTTTTGGTTCGATAGGAATAAATACAACTAATTGGGGAAGGGGGATAAAAGAGTAAGAGTTCAAACCCCTACCTCCTAGATGAACTTTTTAAGATTTGACCACCAGACCAAGACTTCAAGTTCATAATTTTAAAAGTTGCAACTTGCAATACAAGATTTTGCAATTTGTAATATGGAAAACCTGAATAATTATAGCCTCCTGGTAAAATTTTCCTTTACAAATTGTGTAAAATTTAGTTTTCAAGAACTAAAACTAGAAATAATGATAAGAACTGGTTAAGCTAAAAAATTAAGTATGCATATGAGAATCTCAATTCCTTTTTTTTTTTTTTGAAGAAAATGAGAATCTCAATTCTTATTTAGCATATGATTATTACTAGAAATAAAGAAATATAATATAAAGTTTGATATACTAAAAATATAATAATGGCATAGCTTGGGTATACTTTGAAGTTTAAAAACAAAAACCTTCAAAAATGATTTAACAAAAGAAGAAAAATAATGAAGAATAATAAGCTAAATTGAGAATTAGGAAACTTAATTAAGGAGTAGAGGTCTGTCGACGGTGTTGGCTTGTCGGGGAAGAAGTGGGCGAGTCATGAGCTGGAGGCACTGCTGACGCCTATACTACGTCACCATTCACAACGCGGTTAATTCTTTTTTTTTTTTTCAAGTACAAAATCAACGAGCAAATAAAAAAAGTACAAAAATTACTTTTATTGGTAAATGTAATTGAGTTCCCTTTTTCTCAGAGAAAATAAAATTTTGGATTGGTTTATCTTCTTTTAAAGCATGTCTTTATTTTTTTATTTTTTTTTCTCATAGCAAGTAATTTTGTGTGCATGAAAATTATAGTAGCCACCCTACAATGACAAAAGTGCCCATAGGCTCTTTGTGTCTTCAATTTTTTTTGTTAATGTGAATTGATAGGTTTGTTTCTTTTTTTAATTTCTTAGGTAATAACTATGATTCTTTAAATTACTTAATTAATAATTAAATATAAAAGGTGGTATTTTTATATAATGCACATGGGGACACTTAAATGTTAAGAGATTGATCTTATCCTTTTGTCTTTCTAGGAAATGATCCTCAAATGAGTGAACAAAATCTTGCACATATAGATTCTTTTTCTAAGAAAATGATTGAGAAATTGTAATAATTGGTCAAAATGGCCATCTTTCTTCCCTCTACCTTTCTAATTAGCTTTACATGGGGAGGGAGGGGACGTGAATTTAAACATAAACAAAGGAAAGAGATCATATAAAACACCTTTGCATAAAAAGAAAATTTTAAAAAATTTTGATAAATTTTTTTATTGAAATTAATTAATAAAAACAAGGTATCACATCTATGTATATAGCTAGCTATATTTCCTAGCTAGTTAAGGACAATAAAAAAGAATAGTATGGAAATATATTAGTAATTTATAATAAATCGATTGGAACGAATTTAATGTCCTTAAGTAAAAGTCTGTGAATTTGACATTGTAAATGACAAAAACATATATTGGAAAAGTTATGTTCTTATTTTTTTTAAAACTTAACTACTAATACTAAACTTCAAATTAATTCAAACTCATTTTAGTATAAAGTTAAAAGAAAGATAGAAAGAAAATACAAGAATATTAGAGATAATTAATGGGGCATAAACGTCATTTAGTCTTAAATCTTAAAAGGAGAAATCGTTCTTTGATAATGCAATTTAAATATAGAAAAAGAAAACCAATTTAAAAGTTAAAAAGGGGAACCGCGAAAAGAAAGAAACTCAAAAAGACGGCCTCGTCCACACACAACCGGTTAAACCGGTGAGGAATCCGCGTACGCAAAAGTGGACCCAAAAAAGAAACGGGCGGTCCATAAGCAATAAATGCGTCCAACACCGGCCTCCCTTAATCGACACGTACCGTACTCATAATTAACCGGCAAATGGCGGTCATTCTTTCACAAATATACAAGCTGTTCTCCAAATTCCCAACCCAAGTCCATTCACACCTGAATACCCAAACACTCCTCATTCTCTTCTCTCACACCACTTTCTAAAATATTTTCCTTTTCTTAAGCTCTTTTTTTTTCTTTTATATTTTTTTTAAAAAATTTTCTTTTTGGGTTTAATGCAAAGATAAAAACTTGGGAAGGGAAACAAAGAAACAAAGGGTATTTTGTTTTGTTTTAAAATGGAAGAGAATATGTGAAGTTTATGGAGAAGAAGAAAGAGGAAGAAAAGAAAGAGATCAATTCCATGGCAAATTTGAGATTTTCCGATGAGAATCCGACGGCAGCAAGTAGCTTTGGTGGTGGAAGCATCTTTGACATGGCAGCAGGAGCATGTGATGTTAGTGGCGGAGATAAGTGGGGGTCTTTAGGCTTCATGGACTTGCTTGGCATCCATCAAGATTTTTCTGCTCCCTCTTTATTTGATTCCTTTCATCACCCTCCGATTCTTTCGCCACCACCGCCGCCACCTCTTCCACCATTATCATCCGCTTCTGAACTCTTACCTTCTGAGAATATAGACACTAAGCAAGTACTTTTACAGCAAACTAGTCTTCCTTCGCCGGCTTCCACCGTACCGGAATCTTCAGAGGTTTTAAACAACCCGGCTACACCAAACTCTTCTTCCATTTCTTCCTCGTCGAATGAAGCTGCAAATGATGACCAAACCAAATTAGCTGGGGATGATGAAGAACAAGATCAAGACAAGTCAAAGAAATTACAGTAAGCTTTTCTCTTTATTGATTGATTCTCTTATCTTTTTCAAGCTATGAACTTTGATGAATCAGTAATGGGTAATGATTGAATGAAAGGAAAGGAAAGCTGTGAGATTTTAAATGGGGTTTCTCTCATTTTATGTTAGAGTTAGATTTTGGGAGTGTGGGAAGTTCTGAGAAACTTTTACTGATGTTTTTTTGCTGATATTTTAAGTAAAGTTTTGTGCTTTTGTTTGATGGGTTTAGGTTGAAACCCAAAAAGAAGAACCCAAAAAGGCAAAGAGAGCCGAGATTTGCGTTCATGACTAAGAGTGAAGTTGATCACTTAGATGATGGCTACAGATGGAGAAAGTATGGGCAGAAAGCTGTGAAGAACAGCCCTTATCCCAGGTATCAAAAATCTCAAACTAAACTAAAATCCCCTTATCTTTTTTCCTTTACATTTTACTTAAATTCATCATCTTTGAATCTGTTCCTTGCATCCCAAGAATTCAATAATCATAAAAAAGACTATCACTTTAATTAATGTTCATCATTATTATATAGGATTACTATATACTTTATAATGTATATATTCTCAATTTTGATGAGTTTTTTGAAAATATATACGATTGCAAAAACAGGAGCTATTATCGTTGCACTAGTGCAGGATGTGGAGTGAAGAAGAGAGTTGAGAGATCATCTGACGATTCAACAATCGTGGTGACAACTTACGAAGGGCAACACACGCATCCATGCCCAATAACGCCACGAGGAACCATCGGAATTGCCCATGATCCTTCTTCTTTTGGTGCTCCTTCTTTCGTTGTCCCACAACCTCAGTATTTACATCAACAACAACAACCCTATATATACACTTCATCGCCTTCGATGAATATTACTACAACAACAACAACTACTTCTACTTCCACGACTAGCTCTAGCTTCATAAATTCCTCTTTTCCTGCTTTCCTTCAAGAGAGACGTTTTATGACTACTCCTTCTGCAGCTTCATTGCTTAGAGATGATGGACTTCTTCAGGATATTGTGCCATCCCAGATGAGGAAATTAGAAGATTAGAAGAAGAATGGGTTTTTAATGATATAATATGTTGCTGGTATGTAGTTTTCTAACTATAACTTGATCGATCTTTAGAGAAAAACTTCACCATTTCTTATATATATATAATACCCTTTTTATCAGGTTATTATATATATTGTCTCTGTGTACTGTAAAATGATCACTAGGTGGTAGCTAGCCTTTGTTTGTAGTAGTCTTTTCGAGGACTTTGATCGATCTTTTTGTACTTTGGGTTTTTCTTTTCTTGTGGTTATTCTTTGTATTTATTTAGAGAGTAATTCAATTATGGAGATATTGGGTTTTTTTTTTAACTCTAGCCATTTTTCTTCTTCTTTACTTCCTGCTATTCTTTCTGTTCTTTCTTTCTTTTCATTGACTGTTTGCACCCCATATGTGATAGAGTAGCTAGGAAGAGTCTTTAGGGTTAGGGTTTTAATGATTTCTATATGAGAAAAACTGAAAAGTCATTGTAAAGACTATTTAGTATAACTTTTTGTATGGATGCAAAAATTCTAGCTTCAACTTTATAGGGAAAGGAGCAATATATATATAATCACAAATCTAAAGGTAGAGATCAACCCTAAAGATGGTACAGTGAAAAACCAATGTGTAATTGAAAGTTACTAATGAATGTGATATTATATACATGTTGGGAAGTACATGCATGGAACTTTTTAGCCATTCCCATTTAGGCTTTGGCCTTTTTTTTTCTTGCTTGTTAAGCTAATTATTAACAGATATGGAGGTGGAGGGCCAATAAATGAGGGCCGTATACATATATAAGAAGCAAGGAAATGGATGGTGTTGTAGTACATGAGATAGAAGGAATGGTGGGAGATTCTTTTGCGAGGATCGGGTTCCACTCGGCCAGTCTTTCCCATGTTGCACTGTCGTCTCATCAGCTAGGAATGCAATGTACAGTGGCTCATCTGAACATGCTGATCATGAGCTATTTATATATATAAAGCAGAGTTATGATTGTGGAGACATTGGCAAAGTAAATAAATTTAGGGCAATTCAATTATTGCGTACTATTAATAAAAATCTTCTAGCATTATCGATATCGATTGGCTCCTTTAATTTGCCTATCACTCACTAGAATATTCGTGTATATATTGCGTACAGACAGTATATATATATACACGCATATATTCTCCTATATGTATAAAGTTTCAAGTTATATATGTACTTGAATTAATTAATATAAAAAAGAGAAAAAGGGTTTCTAAAATGTAAAGCTTTTTTAGTTACTAGTATTTAGAAGACCTTAAAACCCCTAATTTGGGAGCTTTCTAGTCCATTGATACTATATATTAATTCAAGACTAGTGCAATTTCCCCAAGTTCAGTTTCTTGTTCATTTAAAATGCATGAAAGAATTTTCTCCTTTATTTAGTTTTAATTAAGGGTATATATCCCAAGACTAATTTATAATATTGACCTAAGATTAATCTCTTCCGGTCAAAACGTGTAAGATGATCGTTAGATTTCATACATGTAATTAATTTATATATAAATTGTAGTATGTATTAGTTGGGAGAAGCAAGTGATGAGGAACAAAAGATTTACAATATTGACTAATAATAATAAGCAAGAATAAAGATAAGGGAGCGTGAAAAAGAATGATCAACTTTTCCCAAATTGTCTTTTCAGTATCTTTATCTATTAAGTCCTAATTCAAGGTGGGATCCCGTTGGAAGATTTTTGGCACATAACACAGCTGGCTTGAATATTTGTACACTAATCTAAATCTCTCTATCAATAATTCCATCAAGCAGCGTTTCCAAACTCTCTGCATTGGTTACAATACACAGTGATCGGATCCACACAAAAAGTAGACCTTTTTTTTGGGGTTCAAATCAGATGTGTGTATATATATATGGAGAGAGAGAGAGCCATGTGCATGAAAAGAATTGGGGCATTCCATGTGCCATTTCTGCAGTCCATCAGAAAGTAGTTGTAGAAATTTTTGTTATATATATATATATATATATATATATATATATATATCGATTAATGGCTACCTTTTTGGGAACAATATTTAATTAGATTGTAAACATTTGTAGGCACCCAGCTTGCTCAAAGTCACGAAGAGGAAGAAGAAGAAGAAGATCAAGCAATATTGGTTGAAAGTGGAAAGATAGAAAGCTTATTCTTGTTTTTTTCCGAAGGAGAAAATGTTTTTATTGATGACTTGATCTGATCAAACTATAAAAGGAGGGGAAAAAGCGGTTCTCATACTTATCGTCAAAAGATAATTAATTTAGGCCTATAAAATGCCTGTCCATATACAAGTAATATCAATATCAATATCAATATATATCACTATAATGAATAATCTAAGCTGAAAAGTTAGGTCTGGTCACTTTCCTACAATTACAAGGGGATTCTTTGATCTAAATTACCTAATCGATCAAGAAACAAAAATGTTCTTTCTATATATATACGAATTTAGCGTCACCCTCTGTTTTTCTCTTTTCTATAATCATTGATTATTCTGTTACTTGTCTTGTAGGCCATTACGTGCCCCAACTAGCAGAGCTTGTTTTTGATAGGAACAAGGATGGAACTCAATACCCATTCATCAATCTCAAAGGCTTCATAGTAAGGAATTAATTGAGAAGAATAAAGTTGTGTTGAATTTTTAGCACAAATATTGATATTCTGTCTACAATTTTGTCAGGGTTTATTACTCCCTCCGATTTAAAATAAGTGAAACACTAAGAATATCACACATATTAAGACAATGATTAATAAACCCCAACTTTTCATTAATTACATTTATCTTCTCTCTCCCTGACTTTCCATTAATTAGGGGATATATATGGAAAAAATTATCTTGGTTTCCTAAGTGTTTCACTATTATGAAATAAGTTAAAACTTGAAATGTTTCACTTATTTTGAATCAATCGGAGGGAGTATAAACTACTATAAAGTTAAACATCAAACACTTGATGGGCTACGTTTGGTAGTAAATTGGGCTAATGGTCCACTATTTTTCTCTGTTTTGGATTGGTCCAATCTGCCAAACTCTAAATTAACAACTCTTTGTTTCTCTCAACTGAATGAATGAATAATATGGATAATGGCAGATTGATGCTCTCTTGCAGCAGCACATGGTGTTAGGTATATATGAGTTTCTGATCATGACGAAATATAAACTTGACCTCTTCCATGGCTTGACTGCTTCTTTCCTTAACCACCCCATTGGCTCAAATCCTAGCTTACAATGTTATATAAGACGACCATGATTGATCTAATTATTCGTGGGAGTGGAAAATGGGCAAATACTTGCTTTTCTGTTTGTGTTTGGTGATCTTGATTGAGATTTCCATCGCGTTTGGCAATGTGCCAAAGCCAAACAACTTGAACGAGACATGTCTTGACGATATTGACATTGTTCTGCAAATTGACTTGTATAAGAAGAGCTGCCCAGAGGCAGAATCCATTATCTTCTCTTGGGTTGAAAATGCAGTTTCCCAAGACTCTAGAATGGCAGCTTCCTTGCTTCGTCTTCATTTCCACGATTGCTTCGTCAATGCAAGTCTCCTTTTTTTTTAATTTTTTTTTGAGATTATCCTCTAACATATATATAACTTGGTCTGGAGTTTTGCAGGGCTGTGATGCTTCAGTGTTACTGGATGATACAGAGGATTTCGTGGGTGAGAAAACTGCACCACCAAACTTAAATTCTCTGAGGGGTTTCGAAGTAATAGATGCCATTAAATCAGAGCTTGAATCTGTTTGCCCTCAAACCGTTTCTTGTGCTGATATTCTTGCAACAGCTGCTAGAGACTCTGTCCTTCTTGTAAGTCTAATAAATTAATATATATGCTTTGTCAGTCCATTCAATGCTTAATTAGTAGTACTATATATTATTCATTTCCATTTCCAAGTGAAGTTGTAAGAAATTGGGAATTACGTACAGTCAGGGGGTCCTAGTTGGGAAGTCCAGATGGGAAGAAAAGATAGCTTGGATGCTAGCAAAGCAGCCGCCACAAACAACATTCCAGGCCCAAATTCCACCGTACCAACACTCATTTCCATGTTCCAAAATGTTGGCCTCTCTTTCAACGACATGGTTACCCTCTCCGGTGCACACACGATGGGAATGGCTCGATGCTCCACATTTAGCTCACGGCTCCAACAAGGCTCAAAGGGTTCAGATATTAATCTAGATTTCCTTCAAAATCTGCAGCAGTTGTGTTCGGATTCAGACAGCAACTCTAGGCTTGCACAACTTGATCTGATGAGTCCTGCTACGTTCGACAACCAGTACTACATCAACCTTCTTTCTGGAGAGGGATTGCTACCATCCGACCAGGCCCTTGTCACTCAAGATTATCAAACTCGCCAACTTGTTCTATTATACGCTGAGGACCCTTTGGCTTTCTTCGAGGACTTTAAGATTTCAATGCTGAAATTGGGAAGCTTAGGGCCACTGACCGGGAACGACGGCCAGATTCGTACCAATTGCCGTTTTGTTAACTAATAATGCCCCTAAAGAATAATTGTTGTGGTTCCAAGTTCAATATGTTTGTGATCAGCTTTTAGGCAAATTGTTGAAGATTTTTCTAATTTACCCAATTGATCAATTGAAAATTAAGCTAATTAAGGAGTATTAAGGGAATACCCAATTTGGAGCAAAAGGCCCTAATCTAATCTGATTATAGCGACTGATATTATGTTACAAAAGATACATTTGCAATTACAAAGTTGACTTGATGCCATTGGTTGCCCTTAAACATTAATGGGCACGGAAGATCGAAATGCCAGTAACTGCAGGAAGCAGAGGCTCCCATTAAATGTAGTTATTGGCTATTGCCTACTGCTGAGAAGGGGAGTATTGGACTATAAGCTACTATTACACATCTGATTGGCATTTCAGCCAAAACCAGTTGCTGCTGTTTGCATGCACTCCGCGCGCTCGCCAGGGTTATTTTTTGTCTTTATCGCCTGTCATTCTCCAAACAAGAAGAAACTTGGTCTCCGTCGTCAACTGATTCACCTTATCTGGCCAAAAAAAAGAAACTGATTCACCTTAGCTTTCAACTTCAAGTTCCTGGAGACGAAGCATTCTCTCATTAAGGCAAAGCATATGAATAAATGATCAATGATGCAAAATTTAGAACCTTATGGCTTGTTCTTCCATGCCAAATCCTGCACCGTCTGCATCCCCTGTAGCAAATACAACAAAGTAATGAATTAGGATAAAGTGAACAAAAGCCAGAATAATGGAAGTCACAGCACCTGATACCTGTTGGAAGCGTGCTGGATCATTGGGTGATGGTGCCACCGGTTGTTGTCCATAACCAAGTTCCTGTACAAATCCAAATATGCAAAAAAATGTCGAGATCCTGTGAGACAATGAACTCCTGTATGTAGTAATGAGGTTTTCCTTTTATTTGGCTGGGATGTAAAGAAAAAATTTACCTGTGTGTTTTGTTGATTTCTAATTCCAGAAGCTGGGTACTGGATTTCCGCAAAATAGAGTTAGCGAAGGCACAACTAAATTTACAAATACAACAAAAAGTATCTTAAAGGAAGTTGAAAACTAACTGATGAAGGAAAGAATGGCTGTTGTAGCTGTGGAGGGGGGTGGCGAATCTGTGCTTGAAGCTGGGTTTGGAGCTGCACTTGTTGAGCTTGTGAAGCTTGCGGAGGGTATGACTGAGTTTGAGGCAGTTGCATAGGTGGCTTTTGTTGTTGTCGTGTCTGTTGCTCAAACAACGTCAATTCTTCAGGTTTCTCCCACTGCATATAGATACAGAATAAATCCATCACATCACATGAGAATTAATCTAGGAAAATGTCATCAACTGCTAACCAGTCTCAAACATATATCTCACCTTGCTTTCTTGTGTTACAATGTTATGGTAGTACTTGAATCCATCAGGCGAAGTATGCTCTGTCCAATGACATTCTACTGGAGCTACTGTGGGTGCCATGACAGGCGCAGTGGGAGCAGATGCTGATGAAGCAACATCTGTACCAGGAGTAGTAGGAGGGTTGCCAACAGTCTGTGGTGTCAATCCAGCCCACTGAGACTTCACCAAGCAAATTTCAGCATACCATACTTACAGAACAAAATACAATAAACTTCTTAGCCCCAACTCTCATGGATCCACATACCTGCTGTCTAGAAGCCTGTGAATTCTGATGCAGCGTCATACTTTGATTTGAAGGTTGCATCTGCTGTAATTGTTGCTGCAGCTGAGAAAATGCTTGCTGAGATGATTGAAAGCTTGCTTGTAGGGTTTGTGTTTGCTGGGACAGCATCTGAGCTAGCTGAGAAGGGGACTGCTGAACCGGTTGCATGGGAGCAGGCAAATGTTGTTGATTTGCTGTAGTGGGCACAGAATTGGGCGGTAAATTGGGTGGTAAGTTGACACCAGAAGGATTTTGTAGTGCTGCAGCAGATGAAGTGTTCTGCTGAACCGGAGGCCGAGAAGCCGGTAACTGGCCCCTCAAACCAACTGAATGTTGCGGGGGAAGAGCTTGACTGAAGGGTGTCAGGGGATTAGAAAGTAGTTGACCACTATGCACAGCTTGTGTCTGTGAGTACGATACTGGGGCAAGAGGGTGTAGTTGAAAGGGAGGAGGTAGACCCTGGGGTGATTGAAGAGGCTTTTGCAAAGGTGAAATTTGCTGACCAGCTGTTGGAACTTGTGATGAATGTTGATTAAAACCCTGAAATGAAACAAACCTAATTCAATCTGGAAAACATGAAGACTCTAAAGCATAGGAAAGACATAATTTTCAAAAACCAGTGTGATGATGTAGATGAAGATGTAAAATGAGGCCAGGAAGAGAACAATTTGAAGGGTCACTAAAAGGACTACCCTAGTGTGCTCACAAGGATAGGATGCAAGAGTTTGCATGTGAAATAGATAAGAAGCGAGAAAAATCCCACACAATATGAAAACCATAACTGAAACATTACAAAAAGCCTAGGGTGAAACATTCTCATAGGACAAAAATATCAAGCTCCAACATTTTGTACCTAAATGACAACATAATTAAATTAATCTAAACCTTTTATGAAAAAAAAAAATTCTTTGCTTTGATCGGAAGGCAGTATAATTTGCCAGCTTAACCCCCAAAATCAGCCCTAAAATAGTTTCTTAAGGTACAATTATTTTTGCCATCAACGAGATATATTACCTCTAACTATTAGAGAGAAATATTGGTGATTCACACAGTTGCACATTAATAAACTAAAAGACTGCATAAAACAACTTTTCTTACTGGATTTAAAGGTATTGCTAGGTCACCAGACCTAGGGAGCAAGTGACTTCCCATACTGCGGATACTAGGATTAGAAGGTCCCGTATTCTGTGGACTCATAGGGTGCCATGGATTAGGTGGAACTTTATCCCCCATTGTATCACCAAAGTTGGGTGCTGGTCTGCAGAGATTAACGCAAGAACATAAATATAGAAAAGTAAGCCATATGAGATAAGGACACAGCTAGATGGCACTAGACTTTGCCAGACATGTTTAAAGGGTTAAAGGTACCTAGGTATTGGTGCTTGGATACGAGGACCAAAACCTGGGCCTCCAAATGCAGGAGCACCACCCCTGAAAAGAAGTTCAAAACAACCGACAGTTAATTCAGTCAACGAGCATGGCAAGAAGCCACCAAATTACAAATTTATGCAATCAAGATTTGAAATAAATGCGAAAAGATATCAAACTCAAGCTTCAACAAACAGAAACGTCCTACATCCAACCAGAAGCATGATTCTTTCTCCCCTTTATATCCTAGTTTTCGATGTACAAGCTTGGAAATAAAGAAATGAATAACATGTCATAGGAAAAACCTTGAGTCTGCAACTCCACTCCTGGGCCTCTTAGGATCAGCAAAACGGACAGTTAATGGTTGATCACAACCCTAAGATGTAGAAAACAGATAATCAGTAGGTACCCTTTGATATATAGTCAGTAAACAGAATATTAATAGAGAAATTAACAACTCTTACTCTCATTGTATAAATTCCATTGAGAGCATCTATAGCTGCTAATGCCATTTCTCTATCACAGTATTTAACAAATCCACATCCTTCAAAATGAATACAATAAATACATGAGGAATGACAAGAGAAATAAGATGAAAGTAGTTCACATATAAAATTCTGAGATCTGAACAGATTATCTACAAGATCAATATTTAAATGCAATATGGCACAGAAATAGAACTCATGGACAGACCACGGCTCTGCTTCAATTCATCACGCATCAGGTAAACATCTTCAACTCGACCAAATTGGGAAAAAAATCTGCCAAGGAAAAAACAATTACTAGAAACACTAAAACAGACTAGCAAATAACGTAACATGCAAATAGTTATGCATTAACAACAACAACTGAGAGATACATGTGAGTGTGACAATTGGAGTGAGACTACAAAAGATCATTTGAAATAACAATTCTTTTTCACACCAGAAGAATAAAACAAGACAGCATAATTAAACAAAAAATGTTTGTAAGACATACATCCTGAACATCCCTTTCACAAGCTTGTTTGTTCAGCGACCCAACAAACAATTTGTACTCGACTGCACCTGTCATTACAAAACAATATAAGTAGTGGAAAAATACAATGATATCTGGATAAGGAAGGACAAACCAGTTCCCCCTCCTCCCAAAACAACACGAGAAAGTAGAAAGTGCAGATAGTTCATTTTATTTCACTCGTCCAGAGTTCAATTATGAGACACGAATGCAACAATAGACACAAACATGTTTGGACTGTATCATACAGGAGAGACATGTGCATAAAAACATGTCTAGGATTTTGAAAGATGACTATTTACACCTGTGTCCGTATCAAGAAAGGATACATGCCCCTCATCTTAATATCAAAGGGCATCAAAGAAGATACACAGTAAATAAGGACATTGCAGCATCTACATAAAAGTACAAGTGTAACTAAATGTGGATATCATGAATATCACATGCTTAAGGCTGAACAGTAAAAGAGAAACAGTGCATCTGGTAAATCAAAAAGATCTTCTATTGAGACAGATTTACACAAGTAAACAACAGATCAAGCTTCAAAAACCAACAAAATTGTAAAATAATTACCAAGGCGTTCTCGTTCCCCATCTGCATATCTGACTTGGATAGGACCCACTCCCTGTAAATATGCATATGAGAATGCACAACTATTTCAGTTATATGAGAATGTCAAACTTAAACAATAAATAGGACTGACATGGCAAAAGACCTCACCCCAGGCAAGGTATGCTGATTGTGTAAGGCTCTAATTGCCCTATCTGCTTCTTCTAAGGTGGCATATTTTATAAAACAACATCCTGCACAACCACGGAGTTTTAGTGCTGATTTGGTTGAATTACTTACACCCCCCAAAAATGGTGCAGACAGGAAGGGACAAAAATAGTGAGATGGAAAGCACATTTCATAGGGATATGGTGTTGAATACTTGCACATTAATGAAACTAAAAAGGAAAAAAATGATTCAAAACATCCATATATTATTGCCATGATGGAAAGGTTAATGGACAAAGAATGCTAAGAAAGATGGCTGAACAATAAATACAATAAAATTAAAGAGGAAAGTCCAATGAGACATATCCATCAAAAATTATCCTCAATGCTAAACTGAACTGGCCAGCCACGAACAGAAAGCCAAAATGTTTCAGAAAGCAATCTGAAAGTTAAGGAATCACAATGCCAGCTAATTGATTGACTGATTAGCTAACGCGTACAAACAAGCATAGCTTGGTGACGTAACCAACGGTGGCCAATAAAAATTTACCGAAGGACAAGTCAACCACACAAATCCCTCAGCCATAATGTTGTCAGCTCATTGTCACCCCTTTACCACAACAACCTGTAGTAAAGTGCAGCATCAACTCAAAAAAAGTAAAAAGCACCATGACATCACATAAGTCATTAAGACCTGATTCATAGAGCAAAAATCTCTAAAATTATCCAGTAGCATCTGTTGTACCATACAACCAGCACTGGAAAGGGTCAATAACCCTCAAGACGGCACTCAAACACATTCATTGCTCCATACACATATTGCACATTCCAAAGTAACATTCAAACTATGATTTAAAAGAAAAAATGAGCTCCCTCATACATAAAGCCAAGCAAGGTTGTAACCGCAAAATAACACAGCATCACCTTCTAATTTTGATTGCTAGTAAAGAAAAGCCCGATAGAACATTGCGCGATATTATAAGCTTAAAAGTTGATATGAAAATGAGCCTGCCACTGAAACAGATAGGCCATCCAACCTATTGTAAATGGTAATTCAACCAACTTGCCCATATACAACAACAAAAAACAACCAACCAATTGCCATGGACATATAAGAATCCCACGACAATATAATGTCCGTAATGCCCAGGTAACTTCTATGGGGCATATAATCAAGGACCTTTCAATCATAGAACTGATAAACCATCCATATCTGATAAACATCCACATCATCAAAATAAAGCACATCCACAGACATTCCAACCCCATTTAAAAATAAGAATACCAGATTCTCCAAAAGAACAACCACAGAAATCCTCCAATAACAATTTGATATACACCATTCAACAGCAATGATCATAAGATTTCTTGTTTTAATATCTGTACAACAGAGGCATGTCCTGACATATATAAGCTACAGTAAAGGCAACAGACACTTCCATGAAAACTTATTGTTGGCTAATTTCCCCACAACAGAATCCATTATGCCAAAAAAAGGATCTATTTGTGGTACAAGTTCCCTACTTTATCTATACATAATCCAGTTATTAGCAAGTTTACATTCCTCTCCCTCTTTGACAGAACCAACATTAAGAAAAGGAGGTGGCAACCAAAACCAACAAGCTCGAAACTTGTATCAAAACAAACTGAGACGAAGATGAGCTTAAGTTTGCTCCTATCAGCCTCTCAGCAGACCTGAAAAAAGATAGGTACAATAACAAATATCAAACAATGAAACAAATAAATACATACCTTGAGGTTGTCCAGTTTTTTTATCTTTGATTAAAGCAACCTCTATCACATGTCCATGTTCTTCAAATAAGGGTCGAATCTGACAAGAGAGACAAGTGACAATCAATTAAGATACCAGGACATGCAATAACAAATGGACAAGATTACATGATAATTAATATCAATGCTTTATTTAATATAAGGAATGCACACCCATTGTAGGAAAAGAAGGGAATTAGTTACAGCTATCGTAACAGAAAGCAGAGTAGAAACAGGAGTATGATAGTTTAGAAAGTATGAAGCAATAATGGGCTGACTTACATCATCCTCTGTGGCTGTCCTTGGTACAGATCCCACAAAAAGTTTGGCAAAGTTCCCGCCACTGCTGCCTAATCGTTCTGGACAGACCAAACAATAAAGAATAATCAGCATGTAGGCAATGGTATTAATATGAAATTATAACGGTCATAATTGGTAATAGAAAGTAAAATTCGAATATTCAAAACAAATTCATGACCAATTCAAAACAAGAAGAACATCCATGAGACAAGAAAATTGCAGTTAGTAATGAGCACATGGTAAATTGACCAAATTGAAGCAAATACTAGGGAAACCTCCCATAGAATCCTTCAAATAAACAAATTGTTTGATTAGCTAAAGCAGTACATAAGTGAAAAATTGCATTTAAAAAACATGCAACTAAAAATTACATACACACACATATGGTGATAAGCAATAAAACGGACCTCTATTGGGAGAGTTTCCTCCACGGCCAGAGAAAGGAAACGCGCGTTTCTGTCCCGAATGAACTTGCTGAGGATGCAGTGGAGGGGATGGATAATTACGCTCAAAACCACCACCTACAGGCCGAAACCCTCCACCAGAACCACCTCCCATTGGCCGAAAACCTCCACCTCCTGCTGCTGTTCCACCACCGTCGGTGTGATGCTGACGAGGAGGACTATCGAATAAACGACTGCCTCCACTGCCACGGAAGTTGGTAGGGCTGCGACGACGGTGATGGTAGGAATCTTCATTATCGAACTTGTCCTTAAAATTGCTATTGCTCTTGTGGTGGTTGCTGTTGTCGCTGGCATAGCGATTCAGGGGAGGCGCGTCGGAGAAACGCGAAGGGCCTCGCGAGTGACGGTTGTTGTTGCTGTTGTAGTAAGAGTCATGGTTGTTGTTGTTGTTGTTGTTGCTGCTGCTGTGGCCATAGCGGTCGCCTCTGTGCCTATCCAGCTTTGCTGAGTGTTAGCTGAAACTTGAGCCCTAAATTTGAAAAATTTCAATTTATTGAAGAAAGAAATTTGGGAGAAGAAGAGAAGGAAGGTAAGTGCAGGGTAGGGAGAAAGAAGAAAAGGAAAATAATTACACTACTATTCTAATACTAAATAGCCTAGTATATTAGTAGTAGAAATTAGAAAAGAAAAAAGGAAAGAAAATCAAAGCGCAGAAAAAAATTTGGATTTTGATTGAAAATTTGTTCGTTGCCGGTTGGAGAATTGAAGGTGGGGAAGCCGGGCGGGGCGGGGATTATGTAATTGGGCTTATATACGTTTGGGTTTACTTATAGGTTTTATTACAAACAAAAGCCCACCTCAAACTTTGGAGTTTTGACATTTTTGTGGGCTCCCCAGTAGTAAACTAAAACTAGCCATGTTTGTTCTGTTGGTCAAAATGGACAGTTGAGGTCTGAATTTTAACAAGCTAAGTGCAGAGGCAGAGGCAGAGGCAGTAGATTATCATGTTTTGTTTTGTTTAAATCAAATTGGAAATTGATCAATAAAAATTGAGCAGATGGAAGATTTATAGCTGTAAATTGTAAACAGATTCAATCAGGGACAGACTGGAGTTGGGCTGCCTGTGAATGTTGATGGTCTGATTTTTCACTTTTAAGTTATGTTTAGGGTCATAACTTAATTAAGAAGATAGAATTCTAGTCGGTTCCGGTTCCATATTGAAGGTCCTTGGTGTTAAGGGGTAAAAGGCAAAATCCTTGATTGAAAGCAACAAACAAAAGGTGTCAGAAAGGCAAAATGTTTGATTGAAGCAGCAAAGAAAGGTGTTGGAACTGGAAGAGGAGAAAGGCAGGCTAGGCTCCTAATTTATGCCTCCAAAAATTCTGATTAGATGTACTATTGTTTGTCGAGGTTGGTATCAATTGATTACTCATGTTTGTGCACCTAGAGTTACACCCCCCCTATTTCACAAAAACGTTCTCCTTTAGAGACTATATTTATTTGTTATGTATCATTAAAAGTGCACTTGTATTGTATTCCTATTGATGTTTAGGACTTCCTATTGCCTGTTAATTTGAGTTGATCCCTATTGATGTTTGGGATCTTAGCCTTCAACTTTGCATGCTACACTACACCAAGAATAGTTGTTAATGCCATGCATAATTTTGGCCTCTAAATTAATCAATATATATATATATATAGATCCTTCAATCTTGAAATTGAAAGGAAGCTAACATTAATTAATTAAATAAACTTAGTATAAAAGTAGAGCATAAATTGACATATTAGGCCATTGATTTGGCTAACCTATGTACCAAAATATTGGCATCTCTATTTATATACATAGACCAAAAAAAAAACTATATTAAATAAAGACGCCACATCCCGAGTCTCATAAATCAAGCTGCCACCTAACCTAAGTGGAGGGTTTTCCTTATTTTGAATTTATTGGCCAAATTATCACAAACAGCAAAACTTCCCCTGAATAAAAGCCAAATGATGCAATATATATACAGTACTAAGAGCTTTAAACCAAACCAACATTGTTAATTAAAAATAATGAAGATACAAGACTATTAAAGGGGCTGAAGCAGAGATATGTAAAGTAAACCAGTATGAGTATGATGATGTATATTACTGACATCAAACACCATGAATACAACATTTAGCAATTGAGTACTGAGTAGTAGCAAAGGATATATTCACCAGCAATGAAGAAATAGTAAGTAAGCCAATTCGATTTTCATATATCTGTTAATTAACCATTTTAGTCTTAAGATTATACGGGTTTGTTTGGGGATAAGATAAGATGACTCAATCCTAGCTTTACCAATTATCCTAATTATATAGGATCACAAGTCATCTAATCATATCTTATCCTAGCCCCAAACATGCACTACATATATATCTGTATGCAACATATATATTAACTCTTCCACATGTTGATTGATGATTACTATTCTAAAACCTCATAATAAAAAACATTTCAAGGGCAAATATAGCAGAGATTTCATTGAGAGCACAACAAGACAAAGACAAAGACAAAAAAAAAAACAATCATATGTAAGCCCTTTCCAAGAACACATAGGACTATAGGAGTGATTTAAAGCAGAGGCCTAAATTAGGATTCTGCTTGTTGTATCTCGGAATTGCAACTTATAGTTGATGAAGTATCGGCCAAAAGTATACTAGCACTACAGCATCACAATAAATGGAAGAATTTTCAACCACTAATCATAATAAAATAGTTCCTCCAATCTTACACCTAGGGCTAGCATCTTAGATTCAACTTTTGTCAGGTCCATGTAAAGAAATGATCTCATGAATTTAGGTTAGGATGTTCGAAATCACAATTTGCTAGTACTTAATACCATGAAAAATATTAAACCAAGCTACAGTTCAAAGTCAACACTCATCTCTCTCAACAGTCAACAGAATCAAAGGTTCAAAGACGACATTTTTAACACCCATTCTCATTTTCAGAAATTAGAAAAGAAATTGGTGTTGATTGAAAGTCGAGGAAAAAGATCATATATATCCATGTGGGAGAGTTGAATTAATCTCCATGGTTTATCATTTTTCTTGCACCTGCGTAATTGTGAACCTATCTATGTAACATGATGAGAACAGAGACTTTTCAAATTACCAATCACACAAAACTTAATGGCTTCTCAATGCAGCAACATTTCATCAAAATCAAAGAGAAGAAACCAGAATTTCCAAACTGTACTACATTTAGCAGATAAAATCCATATCCATATGGATCAAAAGTAAGCCTGTAAGTATATATTAATCCTGGAAATCAGAAATACCTTCTAATTAGTTCTAACAAAGCATTAAGACACCTAAAGCTCACTCCTCATTCCTCCCAATTCCAAACTTTCAAGACCTTTCCCAGTTCAAAGCTAACATAAGCATCAACACAAGCATACTGAACCTGCTCTGGAGAAAGCCAATAAGCATTCCAATTACTAGCGCCGACACTCCTAGGCTTCTTAATCTCAGGAGCACCCAGAAGTATGTCAGCCATTGTCTCCATGGAAATCTGCTTACTCAACCCTTCTCTCTCGGCAGCAACATCACGAGCATCAACGATCCTGGAAATGGAAAGCCTATGCTCCGAACTCGACAGCATGAGTTCATCATTGTAGTTCCAAACGCCGACAAAAGTATTACTAGGATCAGCCAGGAAGCGGCGGAGAGAGAGGGGCACGTTAGTTGCATGAATGAGTTGGAAGATGAGGCATTGGCGTCCAATGCAAAGCTGGAGAGTGGCTGGCTGAGGATGGGGATGACCGGCGAAACGGTTAGGCTTCCATTGGACGCCGAGGCCGACGACGAGTCTGTTGCGGCGGAATCGGTGGAGACGGAGGACTCTGTAGAGCCAGCTGCGGACAACCGAGGGGGTGGCGGTGACTGTTGTGGTAATAGGATCGGAGAAAAAAGTTACTGTGAAAGTTCTGAACTTGTCTGGGTTAGGGTCAAAATGGGACACGACGGTAATGTTCTCGTCGTTCATGGTGGATTTCAAGAAAGTTTCAAGGCTCTGGGAAATGGGTCTGATTTGGGTTTTAGGTTAGGGGTTTTGAAGGTTTTTACTTTCTGATTAGGTGGTGGAGGAGAACATTTCTTTCTTTTTCTTCAGATTTTCTAAGCTAATGGCGTAGAGATAGGGTAAAAGGGGGGAAGGCACAAAACATGGCAGAGATTAAAAAGGTCTGTGGCCAAAAGGAAAAAGATTAAAAAGGACAGGATGGGGATAGAGAAGTTGCAAAATGCTAAATTACCTCGTTTTATTTACGCCATTTTTAAGGCGTAAAAAAAAAAGAAATATACAAAATGGAAAATGAATAAATGATGCCGTGGGATATAGTTATTTGACTTCCTCTCCAAGTAATCTTGCATTGGGAAAATGATAGTCATGAGTCATCCGATCGTGACAAAAGAAGAAAATTGGTCTTTCATCTTTTACCAAGAATTAGAAAAAACAGAAGAGAAGAAATGAACGAATTTAACAATGTGGGTTGGATTAAAGGGTAAAGGATTTGTTCCAGAGTTTAATAATATTTTAGATTTAAGTTCTTGCTTACACAATCGTCATTGTTGATAGATTCATCTACCAAACTCAGATGTACGACTTGAATTGAATTTGGATTAGTCAAAGTAAATTCTGGATATAGATTGGGAAAAAAATAAACGAATTTAGAGAGACACCGGCAGAATGACATAACATAAGATTTTGAAAAAAAAAAAGGACATAACATAAAAATAGGTCAAAACGGCTTTTTGCCTTTGGTTTTTCCTTTTTAAGTTTGGGCTAGAATTTGGAAGGTTTTTTTTTTTTTTATCAAACATGGTCTACTAGAGTGAGTGTGTCAAATTATAAAAATTTAAATTTGTAGTGGCAGCTATTCATAGAATTAGACTATGCAAAATGTGCAAAATGATTCAATGAAAAATCTCCGGATGACACTTTTGAACCAAAAAAAAACCTCCGATTGACTATAAGAGGGTCAATTCATCCCACCATAAGTCCATAATACTGTTTATTAGGTTATTTAGGTTGTTTGAATTGTTTATTAGCCCAAACGGGCTCAATTTATCTACCAAAGGTCCAAAATATACTCTATAATGACCAAGATGCTACCACATAAACAAGCCCCATCGTGGTGCACCATGTAGCTTCCAAATGTGTTGATAGTGGATACGCTTCCTAACAGACAAACAATCTGCTATGAAGCGCATATGATACTTGTTGAATCCAAGGGTCCAAAAACGAACTGAATTCGAACGAGTTTGAACACGAACTCAGTTATGTTCGCGAACAGTAGCGGAGGGAAAGGGGGGCAGCAGGGGCCATGGCCCCCCTCCCCCAATGAAAGTTCCTAAAGCAGTTTGATTACATCAACAAAAAAATGGTATTATTATGCTTTGGCCCCCCTTGATTTTTTCTTTTCCAAGTTAGTCCCATGGTAATATTTATAAGTTAGCTCTCTTTCATATTAACATCATTCAAAATTTCTTTAATTTCTCTCGATCTATTTTAAAGATTAATTTTTTTTGAAAAATTAAAGATTAATTATTTATTCATTGTAGTTTTTTTCTACTTTATTCATAGTATTGCTACCTAATAAAGTTGGTGTTGATTCATTATATTAAATTTTTTTTACATTATATATTAGTATATATTCTCATATACTATTTATATTTTAACATTAATTGATATATATGGATATATATAGTTAGATATTGGCTTATATATATAGTTATATACACTATATAGTTGCTCCCCCAAGAAAAATTTCTGGTTCCGCCTCTGTTCGCGAACATTTTGCCTTGTTCAAGCTCGGTTCGTGTTCGTTTATATTTGATGAGGTTCGTTCGAGCTCGGCTCGTTTATAAAATGCAATGTTCATGTTCGTTTATATTCGGTTCGGTTAAATGTTCTTGTTCGTGAACAATGAACAAACGGATTCATAAACACTAATTGAACACGTTCACGAACATATATTAATTTATCAATAAAATAAAAGTTGTTTATGAACTACTTAGAATAAACAAGTCATAACTAAAAAAACAAACAAATAAATGATTTTAAATGGATATAATAATATATTTTTTAATCTTAACGAACCATAAACGAATTTTAAACGGATATTTAAATGAACAATAAACGAGCTAATAAATGAACATTTATCGAACATGTTCGCGAACATAAACGAATTGAACACTCATTGTTCAAGCTCGGTTCGTTTATTAAACGAACACTGAAATTTTGTTCAGACTCGTTTATTTTCCAAATAAATGAACATAAACGAGTTTTAATCGAGCTTGTTCACGAGTCGTTCATCGAACATCATGTTCATTTGCAGCCCTAGGCTTACCTAAGTGCCAAAGCTATACTATATTTAGAGAATACTCCCTATCCATATATAATTAGTATATACACATATAAAGTACAATAGATTTTCTATGGTACTTTTTGAAGAACTCTTAAGTTTTTTTACCTTCTTTAAACATTATAGACCCACTTAAGTATCGTCACTTCCTCGCAAATCAAGGTTCAAAGTTTATTTTTATGTTAAATTTGACATAAAAATACCGCCATAGTTTTGCTAAATACTGCCCCACTTTTTACAGTTTTGCCTTTTACCTTTTACCCTTTTTACATTTTTACATTGAGCCTCCCCACTAGGACGGCTCAGCCACGGCGGAGCCTTCCCCACTGGGGCGGCT
>AWWV01015172.1:0-17073 GCA_001974805.1 Corchorus capsularis
GCCCCAGTGGGGCGGCCTATTCATAGTGAAGCCGCCCTAGTGGGGCGGCCTGCCCAATGGTGAAGCCGCCCAAGTGGGGTGGCCTGCCCATGGTAAGCCACCCTCTTGGGGCGGCACGGGTCATCAGTCCTAAAGTTTGTTAAAAATTGCATTTTTTTGAAATCGTCATCAAAATACGGCATGTTATCGTTCATTTTTCTTAAATCGTCATCAAAATACAACACGTTAACGCTATTCTACGTTCGTGATAGTTTCAAGATTAGAAAATGAAACAAAGGGCAAAAGCGTAAAAAAACATCAAAAATGGGTCAATGAATAGCAAAAATGGGGCGGTATTTAGCAATCCAACGATGGCGAGACACACGTTCTTCATTTTCTAGGTTCAAATGTCCATTAAAAAAATTAATTCGCTCGAGTGGATTTATGATTTATCACCCTTCTCATTCTTTTCGTGCATTCATCATATGGGTATGAGTTAGTAGTGGTAGTAATTATGAAAACGAAATGTTGCACATGAACATTATTTTTTTCTTCTGATAAAGTTTGTGATTGGACATGAACGCCAAATATAATTTATTTTATTATATAAAGCAGTTAGGATTTGGGCATGTAGCAGCCCAGTTCCCACGGTAAACAGTTTAGATCATCCGAAACACTAGTGTCAGTCTGGAATGTGGATTAAGATTTTTACAGTGAATAAACTTTATTATTATCCATTTATTATGATTATTTTATATATACATTATCCAAAGTTCCATCTCTAATCTATATAGATTTATATTCGTGCCAAAACAAAAAAAATCTATATAGATTTATACATTACATTTTACTTTAATTCTAAAATCCTGTTGAATTTTATTTTATTTTATTATATATAGTTCCATAGTTTAACGTTAGGTGACAGATATCTGCCACGTAGCATAAAAAATACCATAAAAATGTTGCTCACCATTGGATAAGAATAAGAATCATTATTATTATCTTCCTTTTTGGCCAAAGTAAATAGGGAAAAAAAATTCAAATTATTATAAGGCAAATTATACAATACACCGGTGGTGAAGTTTAGAAAATTACACACGCGGATTCTAAAGGGTGACATGTGTCCCTTAGGGACTAGATTGAAATATTTAAAACTTAATTAATTAAAAAAGGGACATGTGTCAACTCCACAAGCCGCTTGTGAAGTTCAAAATTTACACCGCCGTGTATCATATAATCACCCTTATTATATTCAACCATAAAAAAAGGAAAGTTATTTTAGTAGTAGAACATTATAATGACGACACGAGTCTTTTAGAATTTGTTCAGTTTCGGTTTGGATTTATTTGAAGTAGAGAGGAGCGTAGAGGAATCGACAATCAACCAAAAACTGCGATACCTGCGGTGATCGAGAAATACAGTGAGAGAGAGAGAAGAGAGCAATGGCGAAGCACGAAGAGCTTCCGGTCCCGATTTACTCTTCACTGGAGCCGGTGTACGGAGAAGGATCTCAGCTGGAAGAGGCTCAGCTTCGATTCGATAAATTGAAGTCTAAGTTTCTCGAAGTCTTCGGTCACCCTCCCGAGGTCTTCGCTCGATCTCCAGGTCTGAGTTTTCACCGTTTCGTTGTTTAAACTATAAGCAGGAAATTGAAGTTTTGAATTGAATCACTGCCTCATTTACGTCGGCTTCTTTCTTTTTTCCCCAAATATTGATATAGTACTTTTATTATTTAGATAATGTTAAATTCGAATTAGATTAGAGATAATTTTCTGATTGGTTGCTTAGAAACAGTTGTGGGGAAAAAAACGATGTTTAACTTTTCTTTTGGCTACGAGAAAGGAACGGTGTTTTGACTCTTTAAAACAAGAGTACTACTGAGAACGGAAGAAATAGATAGTGTTCACTCTGATATAAAATTATGAACATTGATGTTTTTCATTGAATTCATTGATCAACCACGAATCGTTATTTATTTGTAGGGAGAGTGAACTTGATCGGAGAACACATCGACTATGAAGGATACTCGGTGTTGCCGATGGCAATCCGGCAAGACACTATTGTGGCAATCCGAAAGCGTGATAAAGGAGAGAGTGAAAAGCTTCTTAGAATTGCTAATGTCAATGATAAATACACTCTATGTACTTATCCTGCTGATCCTAATCAGGTTTATGTCTTAACCTTGTGCTTCTCTTCCATTTATAGCTGAGGAGTTGTTTACATAAGATTTCACTTAACTAAATGATTTCTTTCCTGCAATTTGCAAAAAATGCCTCTGGTTCTTCTTCCCCTGAGTCTGTTGTCTTAAGTATTGCTCTGAATTAATCTCAACTTCTTGGCCTAGTGGCCAAAGAGGCTTAGAGAGTTCATAAGAGGCTTGGGTTCGATCCCAGGCAACCCCCTTCCCCTCCATGTAAACGAAAAAAAGAGAGGAAAACTTTTGCTCTGAATTTATGCCAGGATACCTGACATTTTCCAATTCTGCAGGAAATTGACTTGAAGAATCATAGATGGGGCCACTATTTCATTTGTGGGTGAGATAATGAATCATTGTGCTTCATATCTCTTCTTTTTAGTTTGAGGAGTTGCATTCAACACAAAAAGGCTGACTATTCTTATGTAGCCATGAATCTCCTAACTTGTGATGGTTGTATTACCTATTTTCTCTAGGTATAAGGGTTATTACGAATATGCCAAGTCAAAGGGAGTGGATGTTGGTCCGCCAGTTGGTATTGATGTTTGTATCGACGGAATAGTTCCTACAGGTATTCTATTGCGTAACTTGCATGCAGACTAAGACTTTACTGCTAGTTAAATGAATTCTAACATCAGATGCAGGTAGTTGTTTTTTATAGGAAAAATTCACTCTTAGCTTATATTTCTTTATTATAGGTTCGGGACTATCAAGCTCTGCAGCATTTGTTTGCTCTGCTACAATTGCTATTATGGCTGCTTTTGGTTCTAATTTCCCAAAGGTATGCCATCTTCACTTTGGTAATCAAAAGTCAAATTCTGAAATATTTAGTTCCTAACATCCATTCAATTCACAGAAAGAACTTGCCCAACTCACATGTGAGTGTGAACGGCACATTGGAACACAGTCTGGTGGGATGGACCAGGTTAAACTTTTGCTACCTACTCGTGATTTTATTTAACCTTCCTGAGTTTTGATGATGTTAACATGCGAAAAAAAGTATATTTTGACAATGTTTAAAATATTTACTTTGTGATTATTGAAAATTGTTTATCACTTATTATTTGTTACCTGTTTCTTTTAAGACAGGCAATCTCTGTGATGGCCAAAACTGGGTTTGCTGAGCTAATAGATTTCAATCCTATTCGTGCAACTGATGTGCAACTCCCTGCTGGGGGCACATTTGTAATAGCCCATTCATTGGCAGAATCTCAAAAGGCTGTTACGGCTGCTACAAATTATAATAACAGGGTTGTTGAATGTCGATTGGCTTCTGTAAGTTATATTCCTTATATATATGTGCAAAGAGGTGTGTGTGTGTGTGTGTGTGTTGAAAGATAGATAGACAGATAAAGAGAGGAAATCAAAATGTGCAATTTTATGGGCCTCTTGTGCCATTGGGTGTTTCTACCATCTTTTTTTTAAGGTGATACTTACATTGTCATTTTCCTCTTTCTTATTGCAATTTCAGATCTTGCTTGGTATAAAGCTGGGCATGAAGCCACAAGAGGCCATATCAAAAGTCAAAACTTTGTCCGATGTTGAAGGGTTATGTGTTCAATTTGCTGGTTCTCGTGGTTCTAATGATCCTGTCCTAGCTGTCAAGGTTTCTGTCATTTAATTTTCTTCCTCAATTCTTTTAACTGTTAGAAATCTCAGTTGCCAACCTTTATATATTCATCATGTCGCTCTATCTTCCATAACTGTATTTTATTTTTGCTGCAGGAATTTTTGAAGGAGGAGCCATATACAGCTGAAGATATTGAGAAGATCACTGAGAAGAATCTTCCATCAATCTTAGGTGATAATCCAACTTCTTTGGATGTGCTAAAAGCAGCTAAGCACTTCAAGTTGCACCAGGTATATATTTCTTTTGGTTGAACTTGGATGATTTTTTCTAAAACTTATTGCTTGCTCTGAAGTTTCATTGTTTTATTTCTCATTAGCTACATTAGTAGGTTAAGATAAGATTTGGATGAGCTGCTTCGATCAATGTACCGAGAATAGTCTGTTTTCTTCTTATATCCTACCTCTTTCCACATTTCTCTTAGACTTGTGAATATTGTGACATTACACCTCCTTTATTGTTGGTTCTTACTTGAACCAGCACCAGTGATCCTGATATAATATCTTGCCTTGTGTAAAATTTTTATTTGAGTCTGCCACTGGTCATGAAATCAGTTTTTGTAAATTTTTAACTGTCATGATTAGCAATAAATTTTTTGGTTTATTTATTTATGTTATGCTGTATTGATTTATAACTTGACCCTAATTTGCAGAGAGCTGCTCATGTGTATTCCGAAGCTAAGCGGGTTCATGCTTTTAAGGATGCTGTGGGAGCAAGCTTAAGGTGATGCTTACTTTCTTATAACTATGGTCTTTTAACAAGTTCTCATAAAATTTTCAAGGGATTATTTCTCTTTAATACAATACCCAAGATTCCAATGGAGCTATATCGAAGATTTAAAGTAAGCTTAATTTGTTGGGACCTGCAGTATTCGATGTCAATCCGCAGAAAATGTATCTTTCTCCTTTTATATCTAGATATCTGATGTTAGTTTGTTAATTCATTGTGTAGTGAGGAGGAAAAGCTTAAGAAGCTTGGAGATCTTATGAATGAAAGCCACCACAGCTGCAGTGTTCTGTATGAATGCAGGTACAACTATTGTGTAGTCATTTAAATTCCTCTTTAAGATCCTCACTGAAACCTTATATTGTGATTTGTGAAACATGATTTGCACCTTTAGTTGTTTTCCTTTTCAATCAAAGCTGAGTGGAGTCTTTTCTTAATGCATGGTTACAGCTTTTGCTCAGATCACCCTCTTTGTTATTTTACTGATCCTGACTCTGCTGTCGCATTTGTTTGCAAGACAGTACTATTATGCTGCACATCATTTTCAATTTACTGATAGCAAGTCCATATCCGTGCTAGTTACTATAACTAATCTTTCCCCATGTTCTGTAACCAGCTGCCCTGAGTTGGAGGAACTGGTAAAAGTCTGTCGAAATAACGGTGCTTTGGGAGCAAGGCTTACTGGAGCTGGATGGGGTGGTTGTGCAGTGGCCTTGGTAAAAGAGAGCATCGTACCCCAGTTCATCCTCAATTTGAAGGTACAATAATAACATAACCTTACTAGGTGTAATTTACATTCTCACATTTGAAAGGAACGGAAAAAGATCGTTAACATGCTTCTGTATCAGGAACAATTCTACCAATCAAGGATTGACAAAGGCACGATCAACAAGAATGACCTTGGTCTCTATGTTTTTGCTTCAAAGCCGTCGAGTGGTGCCGCCATTATTAAATTTTAATCTGCTTTATTCATTCATCCTGTCGTAAGAACATTTTTAACTTTACACGTCAAGATACTCCAAATCCAACCGAAATAAAGTTTGATCGCAATCCATCCAAATAAATAATGTTTGATTGCGTTGATGGTTGTTGCAGATAAAAACCTTTGGAGCTCAAGTAAACACCAAAATCTCCATTGATTTCATGGTTTTTGTATTTATGCTTTTGGACAATACAATACAATACAAACAATCTTGATTCGACCTTCAAAAGTTTAGTCTTGGCAAACATTTCGCCACTAAGCGTGGTTTTGCTTGTCGGTTAAGGGTGTGTTTAGTGGTCCGGTGCACCACCGTTTGGGGCTTTAGGTGTATTTTCAGTGCGGTGTCGTTTGCCTACGTGGTCAGTGAAAATGGCTGGTGGAACTGGGCTTTTGGGCTGGAGATTTTGCTCCAGCAAACTCCAACGAAAAAATTTCCGCTTTGACCCTTTTTTTTTTTTTTTTTCCTCTCTCTATCTCTCTCTCTTTTCACTTTTTGTCCTTTTCTAGGTTTTTTTGGGCGTTTGTCCTTTTCTACTTCTAACACTTTTTTTTTAATTCTCTCTTTTTTTCTCTCTTTCTTTCTTTTAATTTTTTCTACTTTTATTTTATTTATTATTATTTATATTTATATATTTATATTACCAATGGATTTTTATTTTATTTAGTTTCTTTTTTTTACATAAATAAAATAATAAAATAAATTATATTTTACATAAATAAAATAGTTTCTTTATTTTATTTTATTTATATTATATAAATAAATTAAATTAAATGATACAATACCTTTAAATAATAAATACTCGTAAAGGTCATTTTACATTTTAATCTCATCCCACCACTATTCTCACTTAACACATCCATTTCAATCGCTCGTTTGCACTATATACAATGTTTAATCTCACAACTCCAGTTCAAACGGAACCAATCGTACCGTTTTACTAAACACAACCTAAATCATTTTCAGAGGATGAAGAAACCCTGTAATTTTCTCGTTCTCATCCTCATTCTTCAATTCTTTCCATGCAAAACAAAGTTTGTATAGTGGGGGGGCTTTCGAGCTTTTGATTGATCTGGTGGGAGAGACTAATCTTCGTACACTGACTGGCGGGGACCCATTGAACAAGGGGTTCTGTTCTGGTCTGGTTAGTTAACTTGAATAATTGTAAAAAGGCTCCACCGGTTATGGACCCATGCTGACCTGAGTGCATTCCTTGGGCTGATCAGTCCAAAGCGTCTCGTTTAGTTGTTTTTAAAAATTACTGAAAATTAGTTGCTCTTGTCTTGGATGGGTCATAAATCATAATGGATTTAAAAGATCCAAGCCCACGTGCTTTTGCGCCTTCAATATCGCCCCAACCTTCGGCCCCATTTTGATGTGAACTTTACAGGGACAATCCATCTAATCTTTTAATCCAATTTGCCCTTGTAATTTCAAATCTCTTTCACAAGATTTTTTCAAATAAGCTTCTTCTAATATTGTCTGGCAATCAGCATTATCTCTCTATTTTAGAGAAATTAACTTGCAAAACCCAAATTCAATTGCCACAAATTGGCAGGTATTAAATTAGATCTCAACATAAATTGATTAACTATAATTTTGATTGGTTTTAATATAGGCATAAATGTCACTTTGGATCCTTAAGTTTGTACGGTCTGTCATTTTGCACCCAACTTATTTATTTTGATCAAAATGCATCCTAAAGTTTTATTTTTGTGACACTTTGCACCCTCCGTCACGGTAAGACAAACGGCTCTACCATGGTGTTCGACGTGTTATGCCACGTGTACCAAAAAGTGACACGTGTCACGCCACGTGTACCAAAAAGTGACAAGTGTCATGCCACATGGATAAAATGACACGTGGCGTCGGACACCGTGACCGATCCATTTGTCCTACCGGATAAAGGGTGTAAAGAGGCAAAAAATAAAATTTAAGGATGCGTTTTGATCAAAATAAAAAAGTTGGGTGCAAAGTGACAATCCGTACAAACTTAAGAGTGCAAAATGATATTTATGCCTTTTAATATATAAAGTTTAATACCACATGAGCCTTAATTAATGTGGTCCTTTCATTTTTCGTTTATGATATTTTGTAATGTGATTGAAGGCTTCTTTGAAGTTCACCATGATACATAGACGGCCCCATTCAAATCTTACATAGACTCACCCATATCCTTGGTTCAGGAACCAGATTAGAGGATCCCACATGGTAGGACATACATAAATATATACAAACTTGCTTAGCAAATTATATCATAGGTTAAATCTAAATTTTCATTTCATATATATATTTTTTCAAATAAAAATCATCAATTTTGATTTCTATGCTCAACTTTGAGTTGTTTATATAGATTGCTCTTCAATTCTTGTCTCCAAGTTTTGAAAGTAAAGAAAATACAATATATGAAATGATAATAATTGAAATTTCTCTCAATGGGACAAGATTTGATGAATTATTACACCATCAAACATCGTATCTAACAATATTTAGAGAATGGGTCCAAAGCTTCCCAACTAGAAAGCATTCAACTAGCTGCAATTAATCCCAACACATTATTTTCATTTCCTCTCAACATGTGTTGACAGCATATAGCATCTTTATCTTTTTGGGATGAATGAATTTTGGTTCGGAGGGCATTATTTTGGTGATATTGAAATTGTGTACTGTTAAAACAGTGACAGTATATTCCCATTCTGATCCAGCTATAGTGGAGCTAAACCATGAAACCCATTTTTGTCTTCACCATTACCAAGAGTGGGGCTCAAGAGTTGGGAGTCATTGGGGCAATGAAATGAAATAAGTAGTAGCAAATTAGCCTTACATTTATTGCTCTTTGAAGCTGCAATTACAAACAAAAATTCCACTGTTTGGGTTATTTTTTTGCTTGCATATGTTTCACTTTCAGCTGCCTAGAGCTTCAACTTATCTGTTTTGGAAGAGATTTTTATTTCTTTTCCACACATTTCTCCATATGGGGAAAATCTTGTGCAAACTCAACTCCCTATCTCCATGCCCCACGTTAAAAAGGGTGGAGGATTTGAATTGGGAACCATGGGAGAGTGACATCTCTAGCAAACTAGATGGTCTAGGACTCGCAGTAAAGGTCCAAACTCCAATCCAATAATTTAGAGTTATTATTATTACCTTCAAAGCTGACCATAAATAATGTCATTCATAACACATTGAACATGCTATTCTTTTACACTTCCCTTCCTATTTGTTACTATTAACTAGTGCAAATTTAGATACAAATTATCCAATGAGTACAATATACTATCTTTATTGAAAACCATGTGATTGGTCTTAAAATTAGTCAACAATGATTGATCAAACTTGCTTTTAGTTGCTGTTTTTTTATAGACAACAATAGCCAATAAACTTCATTATATTAAAAAGATACTATGAAAAAAGAACCCACTGCAAAGCAAAATGTTAGATATGATTTGGCAACCAAATTGAATTTTTTAGTAAAAACATTACCAACAAAGCAAAGGTTAGAGAGGGGGACAAAAATAGAAAATTAGAAAAGAATGAATGATGGTAAAAGAAAAGGGAAATTTAAAAAGAAAACAAGGGAAGCGCCGGGGCGTCCGAGCCCACCGATGGGGACTGCCATGTGTCGGTGCGGTTTCATTTGACAGCATCACGTTTATTTTCTTTAATTTAAAACCGAACCATAACTACTAATCTAAAGAAACAAGGAAGAAAAACCAAGAGCTCTATTTTTCTGCTTTGTTTGTTTTTATAAAAAGAGGAAGAAGTTTCGAGTTTGTTACATTTCGAACAGTGTCTTGTCTCTCGTTCAATTTCCACTAATCTAGTATACTTTCCAAGTTACCTCCTCTCTCATCCCTTATATCACGCTCTCTCTCCATTTTTAGTGTTATTTTTTGAATCCATTAGCTGTTAAAATCCTACATTGCCTACATTTGTCAATCTGTTTATATATAGTTTTAAGTTTGTTTTTGTAGATGGATTAAGCAAAGCCCTTTTCCTTCTGAAAACTTGTTTTCTGGGCTTTGTGCTCAGCATCGGATCTGGGTCTTCTTGCTTTCTCTCCAAGGTAATTTCCTTTTTTGTATAAATATTCTTATTTCTCTGATGAAGGGAAGCTTTTTACTTTATTGGGTTTTGATCAAAGTGGGGTTTTGATTCGTACATTTTCTGGGTTTTGAATGGTTTTATATTTGTCTTGCTTTTGTATGCATCAAAGCTTTGCCCTTTTGCTCGCTTTCCAACGCTTTTGATTCCTTTCATATCAAGCACAAGTTTGAATTGATGTTTTATGGGCATTTTAAGATTGCGTGATTTATTTTTTTGGTTATATTCTTGTTAATGGATGCAGGTTCTGGTCATTGGGATTATAATTCGGAGTATGATATTGAGGGCGACTGGCTAATAAAAGAAAATTATTGTTGCTTTTTATTGCATGCTGGATTATTAATTCTCAGTTGGGACTTGGGAGGAAACATCGGCGTGTTTGATAAGTTAAATTGCATTTATTGTTGATATTTTTTTTGAATTCAAAGCTGGGAAAGCTGCCGTCTTTGCTTCTTCAAGTTAAAGTTAAAAATGCATCTTTGTGGGAGGCAATTTTGGTAAAGGGCTGATTTGGGTTAAATTTTTGGTTGGGATTCTCAAAGGTTGGCCCTTTGATCGTTGGAAGAAGCTGACCAAATAGAATAGATTGAGATTCGAGGGAGTGGGTTATGATGGATTGGATCAACTCTCCTATAGATAAAAGTTTAGAACTTGACCTTGAAAATGGAGTAACTATTAGTGGAGAGGAAGATCACAGAAGCCCTGTTTCAGGTGTTAAGAAGAAGGCACAAGAGTTTCTTGCTATGGTTAAAAGCAGTTTCGCAGAGGGGTCGGACGACAGAGTAACTTTGTCTGGTGATGCTTCAAATTCTGGTAGGGTTCAGTCGGACAATGTGCAGGCAGTGACAAGGATGAATAAGGAGGGACAAGACAGTAAAGGTGCTAAGGAGAATAAATTGTCGGTGAGGGAGAAACGTAAAAGCTTAAGTAATAAAAAACCTCCTAAGCCTCCTAGGGCTCCAAGAGCTCCATCACTGGATGCAGCTGACATGAAGTTGATTAGGGAGATAGCAGAAATTGCCAAGTTGAAGCGTGCAAGAATTGAGCGGATGAAAGCCTTGAAGAAGATGAAAGCAGCAAAGGCAACATCTTCTAATAGCAACATGTTCGCCATGGTGTTTACAATCATCTTTTGTCTTGTCATAATGTTTCAAGGTAATATTTCTTTGCTGGAATTGAGTTCATTTGTCTTAACATTGCATATGTTGCTACTTCTGTATTACAATCTTCCCATGAACTCTGATTATACTTAAAGATGAAATCCTTGGCTTGCCTTGTTTGGGAGAGTGCAAAGTTTGCCTAAACTATGGTGCCTCTGATTTAATGAAGTGTTAGCACCTTACATAGATTGCTGCCCTTTTGATTGTTCTTTGGCTTTGTATCTTTTGTTTTCTTGTGATCTTTGTTTTGTTTAAAATGTATTGTCTAGGTTATAATTTCTTAAAGCTCAGAAACATGTAGTTAATCTATTTTAAGCTCTTGAGAACATATATCTTATTAGAAATTAGTGATTGGAGCAATTCCAATACCTCTCACTGACTCTGTCTGAATGGATAATTGAAATTAGATCTAGAACAATTTGATATTGCAAGATAATCATTTTTGCTAATCACTTAATTGCTTTCACCTAACATCAATTACTGTTCACTATCCTGCGGAGCCAGTTGACGTATCTAGCAAATTCAGACTATTATTGTCTTTGTTTCCAAGGTCTTAAAAACTTTTGCTCTTTTACTGCAGGAATGTCACCCAGAGGTACAGCAGCAAGTTTTCAAGGATCTCCTGTGCCAGCAGGAGCGGTTGAGGGGGGTTTAATTTCGGTTCAATTCTCTGGGAATCCATCTGCTAGCATTTCCAATCGACCTCAGTTCTCCGGGAATCCATCTGCCAGTATTTCTAGTCGACCAGATTCTGGATCTCCCAAGTATGTAACAGTTATAGTGCTTATAAAACTATTTTGTGTGGCATTTGAATATCGTTGTTGTTGGTTCTTAAAGTTTTTAAGAATTAAGATATTAGATATATCACAGTAGTCTTGATGGAAACTGATTTGTGATCTGCATTCTTTTCTGCAGTTTAGTAGAGCAGGTTGCCGGTTTAGATGTTCAGGAAAGGCTGAAAAGATTGTCGGGATGAATGAAATGTTGTTTGGACTTTGAATGCAAATGTTCAATTTGTGGCTATTCTCCAGAGACAAATTCTTGCAGTTCCTACCAAAGCCATTTCCCCATGTACTAATGGCTTTCAAAGTGCTGGTGATCGGTTTTCCTGGTAATTTATCCCGTGTATGCTGTTTAAAACTTGGTGGGGGTGAGTTAAATTACCATGTAAAGTTTTTGGTGGCCTCTAGCGCTTAGCCCTCAATAATTAGCCTGCACAGCAACTTACCTAGTCAGATTATGTTGTGGGATCATGTATTCTGTTGAAGATATCCCATTATGGAATTTGAATTCAAATTTCTCCCCAGATGGCTCGGCATGATTTCTGCAATTGTCATAACTTTTTAAAATCTTATACACCATGTTCATTAAAATATGCTGTACGAAATTCCTAGAGTTTACAACTCTGTGATTTCAAAAATAATAATAGATTAATACTATATATATTAATAACAGTGTTCTTGTTGGGGGATCTGACTTGAACATCTTTGGGATCGACACTTGAGTTGACTTATGAATCTTAATAATCGAGCATATGCCTATGTTCAGATGTTTCTTGATCTTTACTTAAACTTTCTTTCGCATAACTTCTCTAACTCTGTAGTTTAGTTCATGAATGCATAGCATTGAAACGAAGTGTTCTTCATCTCATGGCTCGGCCATGCCGGAATCAGTGTTTAGAGTAAGTCCGGTTGCAAATGGTACCTTGTGTTACTACTTTTGCTTTTGCTGTAGTAAAAATACTTGGGAATAAAATTTATGCCATTTCAGACCTCCTGAACGATGATGTCTGTTTACTCATAGCAATATGGTATTTTAGTGCAAATGTCAGAGCTTAATCTGATTAAAGATTTCATTTACATGTTAGAATGATCAATTATTATACATTTCATAGTTTTTCTGGAAATCTTAGGAACAAGTCAAATAGTGTGAAAGCCAGCTGATGTTAAGATCCATCCTTCATGTCATGTGGATTCACGTGTGCTTGGTTCTTTAATTCTTGTGAGTTGTGAGCTGGACAGCTTTAAATTGGCCTCTCCATTTTATAATAATAATATTCTTTTCTGAGACTGAAACCATCCTCCAATCCATAATTGCCATTCAAAGCCAAGAAAGCATTAGATTTGTCTTTGATTCCAAAAATCCAATCATCCTCAGGAGAAGACCAGAAAAGAAACATTAAAAAAAGAACATGACCCGATGCGATAGATCAACGCTCTGTCACTCCCCTGGCCCCTGCTACTAGTCATTAGGATTTTCAAATTTTCATTATTCTCTTCTTTTGGTTGTTTAAAACTTTAAATCTAAGTTCTATAATTAACTAATTTGATTGATTAAAGAAAAGAATCAATACTAAGCAGGGCTCAGGCTATCATTGGGCTGATAGAAACCCAGACAAAACCCAAAACCATTCAGACCAAACATAGCCCAGAAAAGAGAGAGAGAAATTACAGGGGTGCAAAAAAACAGAACATAAGACAAGAAAGATGCCCATTGTATGGTTGAAAGTTGAAACTGCATTTCTGAACTCTAAAATAGAAGAATACTTCCAATTTACCGGAGGGGAAAATAAGTGGACAAAGATTTTCATGACTACACCAAAATAAACAAGACTGGTAAGAAAAATTTATACTATAAATAAATATAATTAACCCTTGAGCAATAACTTGACAATGGCTACGGCTACATCAGAAAGGCTGTGAAGAAGTTTGTTCCTGTCACTTAAGGGTGAATTGAGAGACCCAGAAAAGTTCTTCTCACAAGCATCAGCCTGCTTAGCTGCATCAGATATTCCATCACTGGCAAATTCAAACTTACCTTTACTCAATGCCTCGATGGCTTGAGGAAGATTGTACTTCACCACCGGAATGTAGAGTTCTGCACAATAAGCCAACGCTCTCTCCATCTGGGGGTCTGACGTTTGGCTTATCTGCGATTGAATGTAATTCAAAGTGTCAGTTGCATTAGACAGAAGAATGTCAGCCGCCACGCTTGCTAGGCCTTTAACATCTGATGACTCGGCGCTGTTGTTAGAGTTTGATCTCAAAGTAGATATGCAGAGGTCATAAAATGGTGTTTTCTTACAAATTTGGTCGACCAAATCACAGTTGATGGATGGTAGGGAAATTGTAAGAAGAAGAATGGGGAGAACATGGAAAGAAGAGATAATGGGGGTTTTCTTCATCTTGTCTTGATTAATGGGTATTTTTTGCTGGTTTTTGGTGATGATAATTGAGAATTGGGATGCATGTTGTGTTTATAGGATGTTTTGGGTCATGAAATGATCTAGTACTTCATTGGATTTGGTTTTTGTTTTTATTCGGACAAAACATTTCAATGTGTTCCCACATGAATCAATGCCAACAACAGCCACATACACTTTCTTGTTTGTTGCGTAGGCTCACAACTCACAAGAGAGTTTTAGTTAATTTCTTTCACTCAATATATGAAAAACGGCATAAATATCACTTTGCACCCTTAAGTTTGTACGGACTGCCAGTTTGTCCCAACTTCTTTATCTTGACCAAAATGCACTCTAAAGTTTTATTTTTATGCCACTTTGCACCCTCTGTCCGGTAGGACAAAACAAATCGATCGCGGCATCCGACGTGGTATGCCACATGCCATTTTTTGAAACATGTGGCATGCCACGTGTCACTTTTTGGTACACGTGGCGTGACATGTGTCACTTTTTGGTATATGTGACACGACTTTTTGGTACATGTGGCGTGCCACATGTCACTTTTTGATACACATGGCGTGCCACGTCGGATACCGTGATAGAATCGTTTGTCCTACCATGACGGAGGGTGCAAAGTGGCACAAAATAAAACTTTAAGATGCGTTTTGGTCAAAATAAAAAAATTGGAGACAAAGTGACAGTCCGTATAAACTTAAGGATGCAAAGTGACATTTATGCCTATGAAAAACTCTTGTTGGCAATAATTTAGGCCTCATAAATATTAATGCATGCATATGATATATATTATATAATGGAGACTTGAAGCAACTACTTTGTGCCACTTTTTACTTTGTCTTTCTTTAGTTTGATTGTTCACGAGCCGAATTAAGCTTTAAAGGAAATGTAGGGATGCAAATTCGATTACTTCCTCAATGATTAGTCTCTAATAAAAGAAAAAGGAATTTACAGTGTTAGCAATGAAATCATTGTTAGAATCACGTGTAGTTTCTTACGTTGATTCTTTTAGATCACGGATTTTTTGTACAATGAAAAAAGAAAAGAAAAAATTTAAACCCCTTTGTCTCAAATGTATCGTTGACAGCATTGTATGGAAGTTGGAATCTATATTCATCTAACTAGATCTCAGTCAAATTAGATTTAATGATTTGTTTTTACGAGCATATGAATCATGTTTCGATTGAATTAGAAATTAATTCAGAAAAATAAGAAAAACGATAATAGAAACGTGAAAAGCTTTTTTTTTTGGCATTGAATTATATATCTTTTATGAGTATTATGGCCAAAAATTAAGAAAAAAATTTTTCGGGTCAGTTTTGCCAAATTTTGGACGAAATTGTGTGCTAACCATCACAGTTTTCTGGATGAAAATGCGTTCCGGGACCCGGCTATGCTTTGCATGATTTTTGGCGCCAAGAGTAATTGAAATATCTATATTCATCTAACAAAATACCAACCACATTTGATTTAAGAATTTGTTTTTACGAGTATATGAATCATGTTTCGATTTAATTAGAAATTAATTTGGAAAAATAAGAAAAACGATATTAGAAGCGTGAAAAACTCTTTTTTCTTTTTGGCGTTGAACTATAAATCTTTTATGAGTATTGTGGCCTAAAATTGAGGAAAAATTTTTCGGGTCAGTTTTTGGAAAATTTTAGACGAAATCGTGTGCTAACCATCACGGTTATTGGCTGAAAAAGAGTTCCAGGGCCTCGGTTTTGTTTTGCATGATTTTTGACGCTAAGAGTAATTGAAATATCTATATTCATTCATTCAAATCTCAGCCACATTGGATTTAAGGATTTGATTTTACGAGCATCTGAATCACGTTTCGATTTAATTAGATATTAATTCGGAAAAGTAAGAAAAAAGGTATTAGAACATTGAAAAGCCCTTTTTTCTTTTTGGCGTTGAATTATATATCTTTTATAAGTATTGTGGCAAAAAATTACTGAAAAATTTTTAGGGTCAGTTTTTGCCAAATTTTGGACGAAATCGTGTGGTAACCATCACTGTTTTTGGCTGAAAATGCGTTCCGGGGCCCCGGCTCAGTTTTGCATGATTTCTGGCTCCAAAAGTAATTGAAATATCTATATCCATCTAACCAAATCTCAGCCACATTGGATTTAGGGATTTGCTTTTATGAGCATCTAAATTATGTTTCGATTTAATTAGAAATTAATTCGGAAAAATAAGAAAAACGATATTAGAAGCACGAAAAGCCCTTTTTTATTTTTGGCGATGAAATATATATCTTTTATGAGTATTCTGGCCAAAAATTGAGAAAAAATTTTTCGGGTCAGTTTTTACCAAATTTTAGGCAAAACCGTGAGTTAACCATCACGGTTTTTAGCTGAAAATGCGTTCCGAGACCCTGCCTCAGTTTTGCATATTTTTTGGCACCAAGAGTAATTGAAATATCTATATTCATCTAACTAAATCTCAACCATATTGGATTTAAGGATTTGTTTTTATGAGCGTCTGAATCATGTTTCGATTAAATTAGAAATTAATTCGGAAAAATAAGAAAAACGATATTAGAAGCGTGAAAAGCCCTTTTTTTATTTTTGGCGATGAATTATATTTATTTTGTGTGTATTGTGGAAAAAATTCTCGGGTCAGTTTTTCCCAAATTTTGGACGAAAATCGTGTGCTAACCATTACGGTTTTGGCTAAAAATTCGTTCCGGGGCCCCGACTCAATTTTGCCTAATTTTTTGCCCCAAGATTAGTGGAAATATCCAAATTAATCTAACTAAATCTCAGCCACATTGGATTTAAGGATTTGTTTTTACGAGCATCTCAATCATGTTACATTACGGTTTTTGGCTGAAAATGCGTTCCGGGGCCCTGGCTCAGTTTTGCATGATTTTTGGCGCCAAGAGTAATTGAAATATCTATATTCATCTATTTAAATCTCAGCCACATTCGATTTAAGGAGTTGTTTTTAAGAGAATCTGAATCACGTTTCGATTTAATTAGAAATTAATTTGGAAAGAATAAGAAAAACGATATTAGAAGCGTGAAAAGCCCTTTTTTATTTTTCGCATTGAACTATATATCTTTTATTAGTATTGTGGCCAAAAATTATGGAAATATTTT
>AWWV01015176.1:0-17860 GCA_001974805.1 Corchorus capsularis
GTTTTTGCCAAATTTTGGACGAAATCGTGTGATAACCATCACGATTTTTGGCGCCAAGAGTAATTGAAATATCTATATTCATCTATGCAAATCTCAGCTACATTCGATTTAAGGATTTGTTTTCTCGAGCATCTAAATCATGTTTCGATTTAATTAAAAATTAATTCTGAAAAATAAGAAAAACGCTATTAGAAGCTTTAAAAGCCGTTTTTTATTTTTGGCGTTGAATTATATATATTTTATAAGTATCGTGTGCTAACCATCACGGATTTTGGCTGAAAATGCGTTCCGAGGCCCCGGCTCTGTTTTGCATGACTTTTGGCACCAAGAATAATTGAAATATCTATATTCATCTATTCAAATCTCAACCACATTCGATTTAAGGATTTGGTTTTTCGACAATCTGAATCATGTTTCGATTTAATTAAAAAATTAATTCTAAAAAATAAGAAAAACGACATTAGAAGCGTGAAAAGCCCTTTTTTCTTTTTGGCGTTGAATTATATATATATTATGAGTATTGTGGCCAAAAATTATGGAACAATTTTTAGAGTCAGTTTTTGCCAAATTTTGGACGAAATCATGTGCTAACCATCACGGTTTTTGGCTGAAAATGCGTTCTGAGGCCCCGGCTCAGTTTTGCATGATTTTTGGCGCCAAGAGTAATTGAAATATCTATATTCATCTATGCAAATCTCAGCTACATTTGATTTAAGGTTTTGTATTTTCGAGCATCTAAATCATGTTTCGATTTTATTAAAAATTAATTCTGCAAAATAAGAAAAACGATATTAGAAGCTTGAAAAGTCGTTTTTTCTTTTTGGCGTTCAATTATATATAATTTATGAGTATTGTGGCCAAAAATTGTGGAAAAATTTTTCGGGTCAGTTTTTGCCAAATTTTTGACGAAATCGTGTGATAACCATCACGGTTTTTGGCTGAAAATGCGTTCCGAGGCCCCGGCTCTGTTTTGCATAACTTTTGGCACTAAGACTAATTGAATTATCTATATTCATCTATTCAAATCTTAGTTACATTCGATTTAAGGATTTGTTTTTTCGAGCATCTAAATCATGTTTCGATTTAATTAAAAATTAATTTCTAAAAATAAGAAAAACGATACTAGAAGCATGAAAGGCTCTTTTTATCTTTTTGGCGATGAATTATATATATATTATGAGTATTGTGGCCAAAAATTGTGGAAAAATTTTTCAGGTCAGTTCAAGCCAAATTTTGGACGAAATCGTGTGCGTACCATCACGGTTTTTGGCTGAAAATGCGTTCCGAGGCCCCGGATCAGTTTTGCATGACTTTTGGCACCAAGAGTAATTGACATATCTATATTAGTCTTTTCAAATCTCAGCCACATTCGATTTAAGGATTTGTTTTTTCGAGCATCTGAATAATGTTTCTATTTAATTAAAAATTAATTCTGAAAAATAAGAAAAACGATTTTAGAAGCTTGAAAAGTCGTTTTTTCTTTTTGGCGAATTATAAATACTTTACGACTATTGTGGCCAAAAATTGTGGAAATATTTTTCGGATTAGATTTTGCCAAATTTTGGACGAAATCGTGTGCTAATCATCACAATTTTTGGCTGAAAATACGTTCGGGGATCCGGCTCAGTTTTGCATAATTTTTTCCACCAAGAGTAATTGAAATATCTATATTCATCTAACCAAATCTCAGCCACATTGGATTTAAAGATTTGTTTATACGAACATCTGAATCACTTTTCAGTTTAATTAGAAATTAATTCAGAAAAATAAGAATGAGCCAACTTAGTCTATTAAAATTTAAATCGTGCTACCATTCGGAATATTTGGGCTTGAATGTGACCAACAACAGGAGTTAATTCATCTATCTGAAAAACATTTGGACTTAATTTGTAATGAAATTAAATCTGGAACTTGGTTACAGCCTTTATGGAATAAACCACTTCGTTATCATAATATATTTTTTAAGAGGAAGCTTATGGGAGTCCGATGTCACCAACAAATATTCAAATTAACGCATTAACCAGTCTAAAATCGGGAGCGATATCATCGCACTAAAATGTTCTTTACCAGCGATTTATTTCATTCCATTGTCGCGCAAAATTGTTTCAAGAAGGCTTCACAATAGATGAGAGAAATACAAGTCCATATATATACAACTCCTTAAAAAAAAAAAAAAAGAAGCTAGTACATAAAACACAACTGAATATGCAACATGATCCCTAGTGAATATGCAACAAGATCGCCCTACACAATATTGTACATGGCTCCTACTGTATAAAAAACTAAATTATTCCTAAATATGCAACTATAAGGGCCCTACTGAATATGCAACTAGATGAATATGCAACTAAATGAGCCATACTGAATATGCAACTGTAAGGATCTACTGAATATGCAACTATATGTGCCCTACATAATATGCAACTAGAAGAGCCCTACTGAATATGCCACTATATGGCACCTACTGAATATGCAACTATATGGCCCTATGAATATGCAACTATATGAGCCCTACTGAATATGCAACTATAAGGCCCCTACTGAATATGCAACTATATGGCCCTACTGAATATGCAACTATATGAGCCCTAGTGAATATATGCAACTATATGAGCCCTACAGAATAAGCAACTATACGGCCCTACTGAATATGCAACTATACGGCCCCTACAGAATATGCAACTATGAGTCCAAATGAATATGCAACTACATGGTCCCTACTGAATATGCAACTATATGGCCACTACTGAATAAGCAAATATATGAGCCCTACTAAATATGCAACTAGATGGCCCCTACTGAATATGCAACTACATGAGCCCTACAGAATATGCAACTACATTGGCCCTATTGAATATCCAACTCCTACTGAATATGCACCTATATGGCTCCTACAGAACATGCAACTATATCGCTCCTACTGAATATGCAATTATATGTGCCCAACTAAATATGCAACTATATAGCCCCTACTGAATATGCAACTATATGAGCCCTACTGAATATGCAACTACATGAGCCCTACTGAATATGCAACTATATGAGCCCTCCTGAATATGAAACTAGATGGCCCCTACTGAATATGCAACTACATGAGCCTTACTGAATATGCAACTACATGGGCCCTACAGAATATCCAACTCCACTGAATATGCAACTATATGTGCCCCTACTGAATATACAATTATATGTGCCCAACTGAATATGCAACTATATGGCCCATACTGAATATGCAACTACATGAGCCCTACTGAATATGCAACTAGATGGCCCCTACTGAATATGCAACTACATGAGCCCTACTGGATATGCATCTACATGAGCCCTACTGAATATGCATCTACATGAGCCCTACTGAATATGCAACTATATGGCCCCTACTGAATATCCAACTATATGGCCCCTACTGAATATGCAACTATATGGCCCCTACTGAATATGCAACTATATGGCCCCTACTGAATATGCAACTATATGAGCCCTACTGAATATGCAACTATATGGCCCCTACTGAATATGCAACTATATGAGTTGTGCCCAACTGAATATGCAACTACATGAGCCCTACTGATTATGCAACTACATGAGCCCTACTGATTATGCAACTAAATGGCTCCTACTGAATATGAAATTATATGTGCCCAACTGAATATGTAACTATATGTGCCCAACTGAATATGCAACTATATGTGCCCAACTGAATATGAAATTATATGGCCCCTACTGAATATGAAATTATATGGGCCCTTACTGAATATGCAACTACATGAGCCCTACTGAATATGCAACTATATGGCCTGTACTGAATATGCAACTATATGGCCCGTACTGAATATGCAACTACATGAGCCCTATTGAATATGCAACTATATGACGCAACTATATGGCACCTACTGATTATGCAACTACATGACCCCTACTGAATATGCAACTACATGACCCCTACTGAATATGCAACTACATGACCCCTACTGAATATGCAATTATATGTGCCCAACTAAATATGCAATTATATGTGCCCAACTGAATATGCAACTACATGAGCCCTGCTGAATATGCAACTACATGGCCCCTACTGAATATGCAACTACATGGCCCCTACTGAAACTACATGAGCCCTACTGAATATGCAACTACATGAGCCCTACTGATTATGCAAGTATATGAGACTGGATATGCAATTATATGTGCCCAACTGGATATGCAATTATATGTGCCCAACTGGATATGCAACTATATGAGCCCTACTGGATATGCAACTATATGAGCCCTATTGAATATGCAACTTTATGGCCCCTACTGAATATGCAACTATATGATGCAAATGACCCTTACTGAATATGCAACTATATGATGCAGATGACCCCTACTGAATATGCACTACATGATGCAGATGACGCTATCGAATATGCAACTCTCTATACTAAAGATATTTGAAGTTAAGGAGCTCACCTACTCAACATCATATGTGAATATAATTTGCTTATCTGCTTTAACTTCTAAAGGGATGTTAGATCTAACAACTCCATTTTTAGTATTGGCGGTACATGTTTTTAAACGAGTTTTCTCACTCGTTTCCCCTCGTTTCCAGGCTTACTGCTTGATTGTATGGAAAAAAAAAATGACATCAAAACTTGATATTACAATCAGTCACAAGTACCGGAATAATTAAATTTATGGTATGTTATAACCCAGAGAAACTAACCTGCAGGGCTTGACCTCAGATCCCACAATTCTAGAAGTCAGATTGTAAATCCCAATGATGCTTGACAGTGCATGCCAAATGGCTGTGAATAAAAAGCTTTCCTCCTTGCTCTGAATAGTGAGACAAAGTAAGCATACGTAGTAGCTTAGACATCCAAAACTAAAGGAACTTTCAGATTATTGTGTTTACCCCACTGTATTGGCCTTCGAGCCCAATATCGCAGCCAAACTGATCTAACCTTCTTATGTGTAACAATAAGAGGAAGGCTGTCAAGGATCCTGTCACAAATAAACTAGAGAAAGAAACTTGACAACAAAAGATAAATTCCATGTTTCAAGAAACAAGTAGCATACATATTGACTGGATATCATCATCAATATTCTCCTTAAACTGCAAACTGTTTCAGCATCAAGCTTAATCTGGCAAAGCACGGCACACATTTCTGGCTCTCGCATTATAAACTGCATTAATTCACATCAAAGAGAAACAATGTTAATTGCCATAAAACAGAAAATCTACCCCATAAACATCAGAAACACTAAAAATTGCACTAACAAATGCCATATTTCAAGCCTATTCATAGATTGAAGACATACTAACAGACATATATCATACTGGTCATCAGTTAAACATCAATCTGCAATGAAATATATGTGCTGCTTCTATGTAAGAAATTAATTTGGATCCAAAAGAAATTACTTCCGAATATAGTTGATTCCCATTCTCAAATCTACCGCAGCACCAAGATTAATGATCTTAAATGTGTGATACCCGGCTCATGTTTTGGAGCGGCAAACAATTAAGCTAGGAATGCTTGATCTCAAATCAGCATATCTTTGTGCACTAAGTAAAAGCTTGATTAAATTACCTTTAAGAGAAAATGATATTTTGTGGCTTAACATCCCTATGCACAATTCTTGTTGAATCGAGACCATCCAAGGCAAATAAGATCCGACTCTTGTTAGTTTTTTTCTTTTTTGGCCGGACACTCTTGATAGTTTGAACGATCCTGTTTTTCCTTTCCAAGCACTTGCCCAAGTTTTCGACCTCAATAAGTATCATGGTTTCTACCTGATATAATGCAAAACAATAGCTAGAGTTAGCAATCAGAGAGCTAAATCGCGAATGAAACTTTAAAATAAAGCATTAATTAAAATTCAAGCATAGCTCACATACGATCATGGTGGAGGAGTCACTCAAGAATAACAAATGCAACAGCACGTACAATCAAATGACTTAAACACAATGCTAAGACATGATATAATACTCATCTACTAAAGCTCCAACATAAAAAACATTACTTAAGACTTGGAAGATTTAAAAGCACATAGATTATATTTACTGCACTTACACACTTAATGTATCGTCGGGAAATTGCTGAATAAGATCAGCTGCAGTCCAAGACACAGATACCTTAGAGAAGCTGCATAAAAGATAACCTGAGGATAAGACCTCTAGAATTATGTTAACATGCAATAAACAAAAGAGAAAATCATGTTAATTTACAACAATGAGAAAATCTAGAGACAAATATATTGCTATTCCATTAATTTCCCTATAATCTAAACAATTTAACTCACAGCCTTAAGCTGTTCATATTCTTCTATATCAATTTCAGATCAATTGACACACGTCCCAATTAAGTATAAAAGAGAGCAAAATGATATTCATTAAGAAATAGCAGAAAAAGTACCCTAGATTCTTTCCCTTCATGATAGAAATAACCGTGAGTCGTCAACTTTAGCTTTGCCTGATATTTAAAGAACGCATCATGGAGAACCTACAAAACACAAATCAGAGCATCATTAGCTAAAGAACAAGACAACATCATCATTTCCGATTGGGGTAACACGATTACAAGACACCTTCCATACATCAAAAATTGAATTGAAATAAAATTCAAATATCCAAGAAAACCTGATCAATATCTGAATGAAGCTTTAATTTACAGTACCTCTAATTTATCAGGTAAGATGATGCCAAAAGCAACTCGTTCTTGCCCGTTAGGGGCACTAACGCTTCGCTAGAGTGGGAAGGGGGAAGGCCCATTCCCACACCATACTGCCAGGTGAAACGAGCAACCTACTATATGGACAAAAGATGATAGTCATTGCTGGTCCGGATGCTATCGTGAACTGCATACCCCTACATTGCCCAGATTGTAGAACAACAGCAACCTGCGTTGCAGCCAATGCTGCCGCTTCCTGATACAGATAATATTACAAGATTAAGCATCAATTAAATACAGAAAGAATGTCTATGATGTCAGTTTCCAGGTCTTAGAAAAGCCAGAAAAGGACAAGATGATTTCAGAAAAAGAAAAAAGAAAAAAAAATTAATATGCTGCTCCTCTTTCTGGCTTCCTCTGGAATAGAAACAAACACAAAATTTCAAATTATAATAGAAATGAAACAATAACTTGCCTTTGCCTTTGCCGCTGTAATATACTGATGGCCCAAGCCATAAAGTAGTAGCATGGCAAAGAGAAATCCAGCAGCTCGAAGCAAGAAAAGCTGCAAAAGACCAAGCATCTTAAGAAAAATGTCTCAATAGTATAAATTACAGTAATTCTAAATGTTTAAGAAGAGAGAGAAGAAGAAGACGAAGTCTAGGTTATATATAATCAGAGAATGGAGCTTTAGATAAACTTACAGAGAAAAAAGTAGACACGTCATCATCTCCATCAGAATCTGGAACAGTCAATTCATGCCGCAATAGCAGAAGTGCCATTAACTGAAAAAATGGAAGAAAAAAGAAAACCAAAAATCAATCATTAGGAAATCAAATCTTAATAACACGGGTCATGTAATTTTTTCTTTTTTCATAATGAAAAAGAGAAAATAATTAAAAGAAAGCAATTGACATGAAAATTATCATAATGCTTGTGGCTAAGGCAGAATCTGGGTGGTTTTTCCAACAAACAGTGAAGTTGGGAGCTGAAGCTCCTAAAAAGGATGGTATAAGTTTGTCTCTCCACCATTTATTCATAGATAGAGAGAAAAAGGAAGAAACCAGAAGAAAAGTTGTTGACATGCAACATAAACTAGATAACAACTACCATTGTGGCCCAGGTGGAGTTGCGCCGCTCTTGTGGCCCAACTTCCTTCGGTTGAAGAAAAGTTGGGAGCAGAAAAACCAAAAATCATATAGAAGAGATCTCTCCAAATCACCACTGTGTATGCAACAACTAAATACTATGCTCAACTAAAGGAAGAAAGGATAAGAGCAAATCTACATACTGCGAAATAAGAACCTAGAGACCTTCAAGTTAAAAGCTAAAACATCTTAGCAAACTCTTTTCTCCAAATCAAATTTTCCATAATGTTTCCTTAGCACATGGCTAATATATTACCATGCACAATCAATGCTGGTCCAACTACATGGAATGAATGTACTCACTACAGCAAGAACGTGTAGAATCAAATCTAAAAACATGATAAGAACTTCTTTAGTGCAGCAAATTCATAACTAAAAGCTTACAATTAGAGCAGCTGAACGGCAAAAAGCAGCTCCACTGGCATTTGATGCAGCATATTCATCATAGTCTGCTTCCAAAAATTGACGTTCTGCCTCTGCAACAGCCAGGAGACAAGGATCACACGAATACAAAGAAGTGCCAGTGATTTTACTCTCTCTAATCTTTGAGTTTGAGCAAGTTTCACCTGATCCAAACATCAGAATCCATAACATTCACTCTCATTAAACACGGGTCCTAAATCTTCTTTGCACATGAAATCCAATGGGGAAAGAAACAAGATGTCCCCGTACCGACTTTAATCTATTAATCGGATCTGTTTGTTTAATATCTCCATTGTGGTAAGATTCTAACTTCTCAGGGGCTATTCCTCGACCAATAGTAATGTGACCAAGCTTTTCCTTCCAAAAGACGATGCTTTGTCTGAGTGCAAGCCTGGCATGTTTGTTGTAACATTGAATTAGACTCGTAGTAGGATACTCGCCGAGAGAGGGGGGAAAAACATAAGAAAGATAAACCACAGTACCTGGAATGTATGAGATTCTTGGGACACAGGAAAATGCATTCTGGTAGATTGTTGTATTCATCTGTCATATTAAACCATGTGATGTTTGTTAGTAGGAGTTATAAAGAGTTACAGGCAATATGCATTCATTGAGCAGGTGCAAGTTCTTAAACTGGGTGATCATCTAGCCTCATCACACTACTTGAAAAGAACATATGATTCCAGTTCTCACCTTTGTGGTCGCAACCCATATATCTATATAACTCGAATCACTGATGTGATCAATTAGTTGGTTTATCTGAGGTGCAAGAAAACAAAAAGGAAGAACCGTTTAACAGCTAAAAGATACACAGGATACTCCAAAATATCAAATGGCTCATCTCTAAGTCCAGTTAAATGAGCATAATCTGAATGAAAAATGGATAATGGCTCACAAATCTCTCCTCGGCGAAGGCCAAGATGTTCAGACCACAATGAGAGGTGAAAACTCAGAGAAAATTTTCCAGCTTTCCATGGATTTCCTCCCATGCATGAATTAACAAATTCTTTGTCTTCAATAAGCACACCAATCTGAAAATATTCCTATGCACAATTCCTGTTGAATGGAGACCATCCAAGACAAATAAGATGTGACTCATGATCGTTTGAATGATTCTATTTTCCCTTTCCAAGTGCTTGCCCAAGTTTTGGAGTTTGGACCTCCACAAGTATCATGGTTTCTACCTGATCTTATGCAAAACAATAGCTAGAGTTAGCAATCAGAGAGCTAAATTCCGAATGAAACTTTAATATAAAGCATTAATTGAAATTCAAGCATAGCTCACATACGGTCACAGTGTAGGAGTCACTCAAGAATAACAAATGCAACAGCACAATCAAATGACTTAAACACAATGCTAAGACATGATATAATACTCATCTACTAAAGCTCCAACATAAAAAACATTACTTAAGACTTGGAAGATTTAAAAGCACATAGATTATATTTACTGCAGTTACACACTTAATGTATCGTCGGGAAATTGCTGAATAAGATCAGCTGCAGTCCAAGACACAGATACCTTAGAGAAGCTGCATAAAAGATAACCTGAGGATAAGACCTCTAGAATTATGTGAACATGCAATGAACAAAAGAGAAAAACAAAAGGACCAACACTGACGCTAGCTACGTGAGAACATGCATAAAAGTAATGTATTACAAGTCAAACGATAAAAACAACAGAGTTATGGCCACAATCAAGAAATTTCGTTACTTGAGCTAAAACCAACAACTAGACATAATTTCAGCTTTTGCAATGAATTTTGTAAAGAGCTGTATGATACCAACAGCACTGCTATGAGGTGATATCTAGCTTAAATCAAACAAAATTTCAATTAGTTGGAAATCAGAATTCCATGAATTTGTTGGAAAATGGAAACATTCTACAGACAAAGATGAAAATATTCATAGTTGGATTCGAATTATATTCACCTGTTTGAAATAATGTTAGCATCAGAAATAAACTTAAAGAGACATGGAAATTAAAGAAAGCTAGCTTTCAGTTTTCTGGTTTTCTAGTATTTCCTTGATAGTCATTCATTACTAGAGATTAAATTCTATAAAAGACAGAAATAAAATAAAACTTAGCACCAGGCATACCCAAGACCAAGAGAAAAATTAAATATTCATTTGTTTTCTATATTGTAGACTCAATCTAAACATAAATAACCTAAGCAGCTATTATAATCAACCAAGGTAGCAGACTGATGATGAAGCAATTTAAAAAATATATGAATCTTATACATAGCTATTTTAAAAACATTCACACCCTATTAAGGGTGTAGTACTTTAGCTATCTTTACAATTAAAAAAATATACCCTCAATTCTAAATACTAAAATTTATTTTGGTCTAAGCTGGTTCTAATATAACAGAAAACTTTAATAGGTTATACATTTACTTATTTCACTAAATTTTAGACAGAAACAGTATCCCTACAACAAATCCATTTTTTCACCCCATTCTTCCAAATATTATACCAACAGGCAAGTTTCATGTCAAGTCAATTTGTACTCTATTTTATAACATAAAATTGCACTAATCTTTAAAATCGATTCACAAATTAATAAACAAAGAAAAACAAAAAGAAGTTGAGGTTTAAAAAAGGGAGAGGTGAACAAAAGCAATATTTAGGGTTTTAAATAGGAATAAACGAGACAAACCTGCTGTTGGCCCGCTACTTGTTCTTTCAAATCGCAACCGCGTTGCCTGTTCCCTCAAATTGGCGGGCCCAACGATTCGTCATAGAGTCCGACTACTGAAAAACAAACAGAAGTTAAAATTCAAGAAATCGAGAAATGAAGACGAAAGGAAATACAAGAATCTATCTACAAGAAAGAGAAGGAAGAACATAAAGAGAGAAGGAGATGCGACCTTTTGGAAGTTAACGGGGGCGACACCGACGACGAAGAAGTAGTGAGAACCGTGAAACATCAGAAATCGGAAGAGAATCGCCGGGATCGTCGCGGATTTGAGCATAGATCTCGAAGTCGATCAAGATTCCATTTCATTGCGAAGAAGGAAACGAAACTCTCTCATTCGAAAGGGAGAGTGAAAGAACGATATCTGGAAAGGGAGAGAAAGAGAGGGAATTGGGAGAGTTTCGAAAGAATTGTAGAGAAGAAGCTATCGAGTTGTCGTAATCATTCTTTTTATGCCACGTGTGTTAGATTTTTGTGTTGACATTTTTGTTTTTCTTTTCCTTGTGTGCCGTCTCTTTGGGTAATGGATTACCCATTTAGGCCCAATTCAAGCCCATATAGCCCAACCGAAAAGAGACATGGATCCTTTCATCTACTTAACAAAAAAAAAAAAAAATTATAACCATCAAAGTTCTTGGACCCATAGCTAATTTGAGCTTTCAGATCTACCTACTTGTTGATTGAATAATTCTAAGGTAGCTAAGAATTGAAATGTCAGGTGAGAGACATGGATCATATTTTTTTACATCTCACAATCACCATTTCCTGGCAATATGAAACGGTCTATATATATACTTCAATAACAACATTAGAAGTCAAAATGTCAAATTCTTTATAATGTTGAAATCAGAAACCATAGACAAAAAAAGTCTCTACTCTTTATTCTGTATATATATAATCATATAGTATCCAATTCTCACTCATTGTAACTGCAAAAGGAATCTGAATCCCAAATTATGGCTATTCTCCAATCTTCTTCAGTACTAACTTGTTTTAGTAAATCCAGAGCTAGGCTATATAACACAAATTGTTGTTGCAGAAACTGGAAATTAATACGCCTAGTTGTTTACATGCAAAATCACTTCAAAAGACACATCAAATATCAAGGAAATGATACATGTTGAATCTTCTTTTATAGAAAGTCCTTTAGCATTTAATCAAGGAAATGATACATGATAAAGCAACTAACAGAGCAAAAATATCAAAGAAGATTCTGGGCAGAACTTACTAGGCAACTTTGCATATGTCCTCATACTCAATAGCTTGAATCACTCTCCCATCATACACTCCCTTCTCTATCTGCACCTTTGCACAAAACTTGTCTGTATCCACACCCAGCAGCCTTGCATTTGACCCACAGTACGCCCCATTTACTATCCTCACTATTCCCCCAATCTGTGGAATCACAGTCTCGAGCTCTTCTTGATCCACTCTCAACACGTGCGTACTCTCAAGCATTTCAATTTCCCCAACATACTTATCAATCGCTTTCCTCACAACACCTTTCTGCTTATAGTACCCTTTTTGTGCCAACGCCTTACTCATTAACTTCACAATTATCCCCTCACAAAGCCAATAATCTTTCCTATTACTCCTCTCCTTTGCCTTCTCCTCTTCCCTCATCAACTCTTTCATCTCATTCTTCCTCTTCCTCTCATTCTCTTCCTCCTCAAAAACTAACCTAGCAGTTTTAGTTTTACTTGAACTCTCCCCTTTCTTCTCTTTCCTAATGTTTCCCCCTCCTAGTGAAAACCCAATTTTAACTCCACTCTCTAAATTCAACTCTTTCGTGACTGCCTTTTTTTCATTCTCCTCAGATTCTAAAGGAGCTTTTAATTGCTCAGCTATCTGAATCTGCTTTTGAATCTCCCTCTCTTGTTTCTCTTCCTCTACCATATCCGATTTAAGTCTTTTATTCTTCATTTTCTCCTTAAAAAGAGTCTCTGAATCTCTATCAATATACGTAATAAACCAACCTTTTTCCGTCTGGTCAACTTTACACTTCCCAGTCCGTCCCAAATGCTTAACGAACTCAGTTAATGTAGCCCACTGAGTCGAATTCATATGCACGTGATCTTTATCATTAATAAACTCATTGTAAACGACGGTGGCGGAGACACAGCTGAACCGATGGCTCCTTTTCATGAGGTCGTGGAACTTCTGTTCAAACTCCTCGGAGTATCCGCTGACAATCTGGTCCGGATTTCCGGATTTTCCCCGAAGATTTGCATTTGACGTTGGTGACATTCGCTCATGCAATGGCATTTGAATCCGTTTTCGTCTCTGCATTGCTTCTGGCACATTTGACAATACCATCGAAGCTTCTGGAGACCTTTCGCTTTGTTTTGATTCGCTATTGCTTTGGGAGTTAAGAAATTGTTTTTCCCCATTAGGAAAAAATCGGGAACCTAGGTCGATAAAAGGAAAAGGAATTTTAATGAAGAAAACAATGATAAAGAGAAAAGATTAAAATTATATAAAAAGAGGCAAACCTGAAACAAAGTCTGGATCAAAGTTGAGAGAGATAGACGACGCCGGTGGGTTAATTTAGCCGGCGGTGGCCGTGGAAGAAGACTGAAAGAGGAGGTTTATTTTGGCCGAGCCCGAAATCGATTTGAAAATTGTAAACGGATCGGGTTTCTTTTTCCTTCTGTAATTACTCGGCTTTAGGCTTTATATTAGAAGTTTCTCAAAAACATGTCAACCTGGAGGCCCAAAGTCTTTTCTAAAAAGATCAATCCATAGGCCCAAAATAACCATTTTGGTCATTTGTATTTTGTACCCCTTAGGTCATATGATGGTTAGTCAACATTATGATATTTTTTAGTAGCAAAAAAAACCATTATGATATTTTTAGGTTTTTTTTTTTTTTGAATACATGAAAGATAAAGACTAGATTAAAACCCCGGGGAAAAACGCCTCTTCCATCCGCTTGGATCGCCTCATATTTTTTAGGTTGTAATAATTAGTTTTTACCATTATGATTTCTGCATCATACATATGTTTCCACGTAAATGGACTTTTCCTACTCGCTCATGTTGTCATATTACACTTCACGAGAAACAATTAATTTCTCAGGGCCAAAGGGAGACGATCAATGTGAAGTCGTAGAGAAGAAAAATTTATCACTAGATGCAATTTTTATATGCTAAATAACTAAGTCGACTTTCATAGCATCTTGACATTATTGCCGGATTTTTCATATAAAAGCAGAACTTAGCTAGCCTAGGAACCCATTTTTAAGTATGAAATAGTAACATTTTTGTTATGCTCTACATTACAAGAGTTGTTGATTTTGTCTGATGAATTATATGTGGAGTTTGAAAATCTTTTCTACTATGTCACGTCACATTATGTGAGTTTTGAGCGTCTGATTTATAAATACACAGTTTATTTACAAGATTTTTCCACAACAAGCAATCATAAAAGAGTGTCTGATTGATTGCAGATTTTGATGCCCTAATAATTGTTCGACATTGAAAGAGAATTTTGACATAGAAATATGAACAATATCTAACTTCATTATGTGTCTTTGCTGGACCAATTATGGCTCGCCATGCTCAAAAGAAGTTTAGTTAGGCTAAAATACCTTACACACCTTTTATAGGAGGTAGCTTTCTCTCTATTAGCATCTGCCACGTGCAAAATTATGTATTCAGGCCATGGCTGTAGACATTTATGGCCCCTGAAACAAGTAACTCATGAAAGACATACTCTTAATCTTACCTCAAATGAAAACTGTAAATCCTGTGTGTTATTATCTGGTTTGATAGTGTTTTTCTGCAATTTGACCAGTTCATGACTAGGATGCCCTACCCCAGTCAGCGAGTGAATGGATTGGAGGACAATTAATGAAGATTAACGTTATGTAATCACGGAATCCATCTTTAATTCTGGTGCTTTTGGATATATTAAAATGCAATAATGGCAGCCAATTAAGGCAGAATAAAAGCAGGTATAACTGGGGCATAATCTCAATCATTCAATAAGAAATACAATCAAGGATTTGAACGGTAGCAATATTTTGGTCAAAAAAGAGATAACATTGCAGGCATTTTCTGGCGTTTTATAGTTAAGTATAACTGAAAGGTGTAAGAAACGTGACGTCTGGGGTTTCCTCTGCACCAAAGGGCATTATGCTGATGAATTGATTGCATAACTTCCTACTCTTCACTTGCTAGAGTAAATTTTGTTTTGGCATAAATATTCACAGTAAGGAAGGATAAGAAAACCAATGCAGAAATGTTATTTTCTTATTGAAAAACATCTAATTGTAAACAGAAATAAGCATCAGCCTCAGAGTAATAATGAGGCAATGGATTCAAGCACAAGAGAAAGATCATGCACAAGCTTGTTACTAACAGAGATGGGAGATTTTGGTGGGTCTGTAAATCCCCTTTCACAACTCTGAGCTTCATTGGCAGCATCAGTTGCACTTGTCACAGCGAATTTTGGATTTCCTTTGACAATTGCCTCAATGGCCACAGGGATGTCAGCCGTAACAATGGCTTCGTATTTACTAACACAGTCCTCCAAGGCCTTGCGTAACTTGGGTTCTTTGGCACTTTCAAGCAACACTTTAATCTGATTCAATGTTGGAGTGGCTTTGGCGTTAACGCCATCGGCTGCAATGTGAGCCAGGCCTGCAACATCTGCAGTGGAACTCTTAGGATCTGCCTTGAGAGTCGAGACGCAGAGATCGAAAAAGGGTGTCTTTTTGCATGTTGATTGTATCAGCTTGTCGTCTGAGAAGCTTACAGGAAGAAAAACCAAGCAAAATACTGCCTGAAGCAGGATAAATGTGGATACCAGACTTTTGGCCATGTTTTGGTACTGTTGGAACTTGATTGAGATTTGGGAAGAAAAATTTTCAAGAAGGGAAATATGAAAAGCTGCTGAAATCTCAGTTACTTGATTGTATACAAAATGGCCCATGGTAGAAAGGTATTTATAGCCTGAAGAATTCATTGTGAAAAGGGTAATCACCAAAAACAATGAAGAAGGGCAAAGACATAAGTAACGCACAAATTTAAGGACATTCAATTGAATTCAATTCATTTTGAATGTGATATCATTGCTGCCAATCAAAGATAAGATATGTTAATTATTATATAAATCTGCAATTATTACCAAGATTTTGTATACTTTTTAACTTTTTCCTAATTTAGAATGAACCATAGTCTTTACATGTGACTGATCTTAAGAAGAATGGGTAACCGATACTAATATGAACCAGAAAGTTCACAAACTAAACATTGGCTGCACCCTCAAGGGCAGGGAGGACCAAAAACAGAACAAGTTAATCAAAGTTGGACCCAAATCTCTGTTAAATGCCAAAACTAACTTGAACCAAACCAGATAAACAAATTCTGCTGCAACTTTATTATTAGCTGAAGGACTCTAGAGTAGTAATAGAAACTAGTTGTTAACTTATATCGACTCATTTTCAGAAGATTTCTACCACTTTTTTGTACATGTAGCTTTATTGATCTATCAAATATACTAAACATGATAAATACAGATTTAGAAAGGATGAGGCAGGCAGCCTCACAGTAATAACTGAACAATGGATGCAACCATTGAAGAAAGATCATGCACAGCCTTGTTGCTACCAGAAATAGGCGACTTGATGAATCTCCTTTCACAATCATTAGCTTCATTGGCTGCATCAGCTGCACTCTCCACCCCAAACTTGGGATTCCCTTTGACAACAGCATCAATGGCTACCGGAATGTCATACTTAATAATGGTGTTGTACAAATCAAGGCACTCAGTCAAGGCCGTCTTCAACTTTGGGTCTTTGGCTCCTTTAAGCAACACTGTAATCTGCCTTAGTGTTGCAGTGGCTCTGGCCTTAACTTTATCGGCTCCTATGTGGGCTAGCCCAGCCACGTCAGCTTTGGAACTCCGAGGGTCTGATTGTAGAGTGGAGAGGCAGAGGTTGTAAAAGGGTGTCTTTTTGCAAGTTGTTTCCACCAGGTTGAGGTTGGTTGAAAGTTGGTGGCTTTCAGGCAGAAAAGTGAAGGAGAATGCAATCTGTAGCAGAACGAAAGAGATGAAGTTCTTCATCTTTTGGTGTTGGAAGCTTGGTTTTTTGACACCTCAACCACCTCTATAAATGAGAAAATGGCTTCGTTTGAAGGGTATTTATAGGCATCAGAATAAAAATTACCACATGAAAAGGGACACAATCCTTCTTTCATCGTTATCCTGTTTTGAGTTCAGTAATTGTCTCGGACATGGACGAGAAAAACAAAATTACTTGGAAACGACCATGTTTGGGGGGAATTGGTAATAATCATAATTGTTAATATAATGCTTTTAAAAGATCTTTCTTTTTCATCCTGCATGCTGCTTTTTCTCCCTGTCGTCACTCTTGTATGCATAGTGAGTGAGGATAACATTGAGTGGATTCTTTCTTCTTTTTTCTTTTTTTTTTTGGTGAAAAGAGTGGATTCTTTTAAATGCACTGTATTTTTTCTCCATCAATAATGTACAATTATCTGATCTGTTCATACTTTATGGACAAGATAATGTTTCAAAAGCAATTAATCAGCACCCTTATCATCTTTTTTTTTTTTTTCCAAATGAAGGCCAAAAAGTGATAAAACAATCGTCCCCACACTCAAACAGGGGAAAAGAAAGGGGATGATGGACAAGATAATATTGCTGGTTGCTGCTCATCATAAAAGAAGTATTGATGAGGGCACCATATTTTTATTGGATAATTTCAAGAGTTGATCACCTCGAACCTGAAAATGGGTCTAATGGAAATTTTGGCTGTTCTCCATTGATAAATGAAAATACAATCCAACACTAAAATATTGCATGATTGGGGATAATTTGCGAGAGAGAGAGAGAGAGAGAGAGAGAGAGAGAGAGAGAGAGAGAGAGAGAGAGAGAGAGAGAGAGAGAGAGAGAGAGAGAGAGAGAGA
>AWWV01015178.1:0-100167 GCA_001974805.1 Corchorus capsularis
CAAAGTGAGATGGAAGAAAGAGCCAACCTTTGCTTGATGGCAAAAGAGGATGAGATTGAGGTAACTCCCACTTTACCAATAATTTGTGATGATAATGATGATGATGTTGATGTCTATGATTGCTTGCTTAATGATTTTAAAGATCTTGCTATTAAATACAAGAAATTGAAAAAGGAAGCAAATTGTTTGAATAATGAGCTTGCTAAGATTAAAATTGAATATCTTGATGTATTTGAGCATAGAAACTTGCTTCAAGTTGAGATAGAGCATGCTAAAAATGACTATGTTGATTTAGAGAGTAGAAATGTTGCTTTACAAATGAGTATTGATGATTTAACTCTCAAATTGACTAATGAAAGAAAGATGGAACCTAAAAGAAATGCATTTGCTAAAAAGAGACATTATGGATATAATGTTTGTTGTTATGCATGTGGCAAAAAAGGGGCATCTTTCCTATAATTGTTATCATAATGAGAGAAATCTTCCCAAAACCAAATTGGTTTGGGTGCCTAAAGGTTCTCATATGCTCACTAACCCTCAAGGACCCATCAAAATATGGGTACCTAAATATCAAACTTGAAAAGTTATGAATGTAGGTTGAGCAAGAGCAAAAGGATAAAATATTGAAAGCTCAACCAGAAAAAGAAATAGCCATGAGACTTTGAACATGGCTATTCAAAGGAACATGAATGAAGAAACTTGATTGGACAAAATGAGGAAATGTGATGTTTGGAACCATTGGTAACATTTTGTAAAACTCAAATCAAGCATGTTTAATTTGTTAAAGGGTTAAAGCATGACATGTTTAGCATTAGTGAATGAGATATTTGCATGATTGATATGTTCAAAGTTTTGATTGAATATTTCCTACATGTTTGATGATAGAGAACTTTGAATACCTTTAGATGAATTTCTTGATTTTTTTGTATGAGTGTTTTATATGTTGTTTGCACATGATTTGATCATGTGAATGGTTGTGCTTAATGGATTCATTTTGACTTGAACTTTGACAAAATTTTGAGTTTAATTGGTTAACACATTGTTTTATTCAAAAGCACCTTGAAAACTTTTTGTTGTTTATTCATAAAAATCTTTTTAAGTTTTCAAAAATGTCTTCAAGCAAAATGATTTGGTCAACTAGACATGTCGCTTAGTTGATATTCAAGGTTTGAGCTTTAATGACTTTTCTTTAGGGAATCATGCATTTTTGTGAATTGTTAATTGATTAGTTTAGAAGTTTATTGATAAAAGTTTTCTTGGTTTTCAACCAATGTGACTTTATTAATTGACTTCATTCTAATTAGTTAGTTTTTCACTTGTTTAGAATGATGAAGAGACTAATATATATCATTGAGCTTATATTCCAAATTTTCATTCACTCTTGAACCTATTTTTGTTCTATCATACACTTTAAATTTTCCTTTTATCCTATCAAACTTAGGAAGACTTGAACCAAACTTGAACTTAACCTATTCATTTCTAATCTTCCTAAAACACCAAACTTCCTTTCAAAATCCCCACTACCCAAAGAAGCCTTCTCTATCCAAAAGAAAATAGAAAGATGAAATACTTTTAAAAGAAATTTTGGGAAGATGATATAAGAAAATTGTGAAATATTGAGAAGGAGAGATGGCAAAGGATAATGAACTTCCTTGAGAAATAACAAAGGAAGAAGGAAGAGAATTCTCATCTTGTAAAGAATATCTCAAGGTTGAATTGATCTACATAAAGAGAGGTATGGAGTATGTTTGATTCCTTTGTTGATAGTTTGTGGAAATGATTAATATATGAGTGATTGCTATTGGAGAATTTGAGCATTTGAAATTGAATCTATAAGTAATGGATTGAATTTAGGACTCTTTAGAATTTTTGGATATCTTTATAGTCCTATTTTCTATCATGGTGAGAGGATTCTTCATTAGAGATGATTTGACAATCAAGATTTTTGTGGATAATGATATACATGATTTGCATGTGTTTTTGATTGTTGAAGAATTGTTGATAGGGGATTATGAGATCTACTTGAGATTGACTTGTGAATTACAAACACATAAATGTCCAAGGAGCTTATGAAAGTGAAAAATCATATATAGTTGGATATAGTGTGAGCAAATTAAAAAGAGATTAAAAAACATGAAAGGAAAAGGGAAAAGTACATTTAGAGCTCAAAAGAAGAGATGATAGTGATTTGGCATAAGGAAAGTGATAAAGGATGACTTGAAAAAGTATGTTAGATGAGAGTAGAAATGGGAGTAAAGGATGGAATGATGAAGACAATGGAGAAAAATACCATCAAGCCTATTCCTAAACAACTCCAACATCTCCTAATAATTCTAACATATATGCATGTTTGTAAATGAGATGATTCCTTTTTTTTTTAAAAAAAAGGAGCTTTGCTTGCTTTAATGTTCTTCAATGCCTATGCTTTTGAAATGATTTTATTATCTTATGAGTTAAAAAGGGGAGAAGAGATTCTCTAATTTTTTAAAATTGATTTTAGTGTTTATATTCCTCATTTCATGCCTTCCATTCCTCTTTTGATGATGTCAAAAAGGGGGAGAAGAGAGCATATATATAGGGGGAGTGTAGTTAAAGGTGCAATGCAATAATTTCTTTTGTGTTATTTTAAATGAACTTATACATTTTGTTGAGTGTAAAGTCTTAATGATTATGTTTTGTTGTTCATTTGCTTTGTGACTAAAATTATTCTTTATAAGCTAGAAGTCAACGTCACTTAGTGAACTATAGAATGATTTGCTATAATTTTGGGGGAGCTCTAGCAAAATATTATGCATAACTTTAGGGGGAGCCTTCTTTGATTATAGTAAATTGACTAAGACTTGATTAGTTTATTATTGAATATTCATGAGCACACACATTCTTTCATTTGTTTAGACATTGCACTCTTTAAATCAAGGAGTGTTTTGTCATCATCAAAAAGGGGGAGATTGTTGACTCCATGTGTTTTTGATGATAACAAAACATTCCACATATGTGTGTCTAACCATTTTACTTGAGTGTGTAAGGGAAAGCTAATGTTTAAATGTATATCCAAGTCCCTAAGAGAAAAATCAAGTCTAGCTATGAGCTTGATCAAGTATGGGAGTGATTTGAATCCATCCATGCCAAGATGAAGAATGATAAATAAGAATATCAAGGCTTGGAGAGAAAAGAAAATATTTGAATTTAAATTGGAGCTCAATAATCGAATTTGGAGAAAGCATTAACAATATTGAAGGTTAATATGAAGTTTGGAGAAGCTTACATAAGGGTTATCTTGAAGAAATATGCAAAGAAAGGAAAATACTCCAAAATTGGATATTGGACATTTTTAGTCGACTGGAGCTGGCGTTAAAAGTGCCAAGACTGATGTACCCAATCTGTATGAACAGTAACTTGTCATGCAGTACACTTTTAGTCGACTAAAATTGATGTTAAAACTATCACCGCCCACTAAAAGACAAAAATAACGGCTAGTTTGAAAAAGTGGAAAAAGGTGCCCAACGGCTAGAATGATGTGAGAGAGCATATATAAACCTCTTAAACACTCATCCAATGCAAGATTCAAAGGGGTAACACTCCATACATCAAAGATCAAGTGAGGAAAGATTTTATTTCTCTTTGTTCTTCATTTCTACTATTTTTGAAAGAAAATTGTATTGAGCTAAAACTTGTACTTGGGATCTTTGGAAGATCATTGTATTTCTTTATTCATCTTTTCTTGGGTAGAAACAAGTTAGGATCAACTTGTTTTGAAGATTAGAGCTTGGGGAGAGCTCACTTTGTAAAAGGCTTGGTGGAAGCTAGAATTTCACCGGTTTAGTGAAGTGTTTGTGAAAATCCTTGATTGGGGAGATCAAGGTAGAGGATGTAGGTGTGGGGAGCACCGAACCTCTATAAATTGTGAGTATTCATCTTCTCTAAACCTTCCTTTTACTTTGTGTTGCAATTTCCCATCTTTCTACCTTTAAACTTCATCTATTTCATCTACCCTTTTACCAAACTTTGCAAAAGTTCTAGAGGTTGTCATAAACTCTTTAAAAGTGCTATTCACCCCCCCCCCCCTCTAGCATCATATCAAGGGCCTAACAGAACAAGTATAATGTTCGTGAACACGACTGGTTCATGTTAAATACCGTTTTGATGCGGCACTGTAGCTACACCATTTCTTGGAGCACAATTTTTCACTTTTTGACACCAAGATACCGTTTTGGTGCGTTCATTGGGGTTGCTCTTAAAACAGCACCCCTCCCAAATGTAATGGAGGTCACAGCCCTAGGCCATGGGTCTTCTTGATCGCCCATTGACCCGTCCAAAGCCTTTACTTTGTTCAAGTTTAAGTTGATCCAAGATAAGTCCAGATCATATCTCTAAAAAAAAAGTGAAATTTCAAATAGGTCTCTAAACTTTTTCATAAATCTCAAATAAGGGTCCAAACTTTAAAAAACCAAATAAGAGCCTCAATTTTTCGGGATGGCTCAAATAGATCCATTGTGTTAATACAAATGCAGCGTGAGTTATGCCGTAGAAAAAAACGCGTGAACAAATAAGAAATTGACACGTGGCTTTTATAATTATGATTTAAGGAAATTAACTAACTTATAATAAAAAATAAAAAATAACTTTTATTCATGATTAAAAATAAAAAACACAAATGTCAGCGTTACTCTAGTCCAAAATCGACAAAAATTACATCCATTATGGTAAAATGGACCTATTTGAGCCTTTCCAAAAAGTTGAAGTCTTTTTTTTAGTGAGTACATGTGAAGTCATCTTTCTTTTTTTTATATAAATAGATGATTAGCAAGTCCAGCTAGCTTTTTCTAATGCTACCATCAAAGCCTTCTGGTCATCATGATTTCTCCCCTGTTGGAAGAAAATAACCCTCGCCCTTAATTCCCCACCCAACAGAATTATGAGCCTTCATTCACATCAAAAAAAGTTGATTACTTATCTAAGCATCCAGAGTTTACAATGCGAGTAATTAACCTTAATTACTTGATTACATCAATTTTGATTACTTGATTAGCTCAAACACTTGATGATCTTTCGAAGAATATTTTTTGAATAATTAAGAACAAGAAACATTGAACATTTCTTCATCCTCTCAACTCAACAGTTTCTTTTGAATCAAATGTTTGACATTTATTTCTGGTGGTACTGACAAGAAAAAACCTAACCAATCTTTTCAAGATTAATTCAAACAAGCTAAAAGGAACTTATGGAACCAAAAAAGAAAATCATACAAGTAAATAGCTCTCAAAACAGTCTGTAATTTAAGCTTTAAATTGCTATAATTAACTTACCACAAAACTTAAGCCGAACGCTAATTATATACAGAGGAACAATATCGGTATGAAAATTTCTGATGAAGAATCAAAGCGTACATCCGCAGAAAACAAAGAAGAAACAGAGCATGGAAGCTAAAGCTAATGACTCCAGAGCCGTCACAAAAGACCACAAAATATCATCCACGATCGAAAATTCCCGCCATCTGAAGCTCTGCAAGCTCCAACCACCAGTTAAGTAGGACCAGTTGAAGTCTGGCCACCGGAAAACTGACGTTGGAAGGGATAATTCGAAGACCGGCCACCGGAAAACTGAGAAAAACCACATGGGGCACATCTGCCTCTGTGCTTTGCTACTTACAGGGAGGGGTCCAACTTCCGAGCCTCCACAAGGAGAAAGAAACCCTTTAGCTTAACAATAAAGTTGGATTTAAGACAATTATTAGTGGGATATTTTCGATCATTTTTTTTTGTCTCTTTTTATATTTGTCTATGAATAATGATAGAAGCATATAGTAAAATGATTTATTTAATCATATTCTAACGCTACGCTAGATTTATCAAAGTCCACGTGATCCAGCATGGATTAATCCCATTGCTTGAATTAGCTTGTGAGCAGATTTTTGAAGCTGATGTAACCAATGACCATAGGCCGACATATATATAATTCGAAATTAATTTTGTTTCTCATTATTTATTTTTTGTTTTTATTTTTAGGGACAGGGACGCACCGAACCTTACACGTATATATTTAAAAACGTGATATTTATTTGCCTTAAAAAAATTAATACTATCTTGCTAGGGCCATAGATATGAAAATGATGGTGTTATGTTTTCGCCTTTTGGGTTGTGTTCATTTTATTTTGCACAAAGGATTATATTATATCTAATAATTTGTAACCAAAGTAGGATTTTTTTAGAAGCATATTTATTCAATCAGAGAGTCCGAAACTCCGCATTACAAACATTCGGAGTAAAGTCCCGTACTGCATATAGTTATCAAATATATTACAATTAAATTTAGCTAAACTATGAGCACAAATTTTAGCTTCTTTTTTCCGGATCTCCTTCCCATATCATTGGTTCCTTCTTGTTAATGTTAGTAGCACAAAACCCACACACATTGAATATGATGGGAGTTGAACCTGAGACCTCACCATCCAGGAAGCATGCACCTTACCATTGAGCCAAATGTTCATGTGCATAACCAAAGTAGGATTAAGTTGGGCAAATGTTAGAAACATAATGAAATGGGAAAATGGGAAAGAAGATTCACCTTACACACATTTATTAACCAAGATACGCACTAAAGTTTTTTTTTTTTTTTTGAGAAATAATCTAATGAACTTTCATTCAATCAAAGATCGGGATTACAAACATCGGGTGGCAAAGACCCGTACCGTACACAGGTAGCAACATTCAAAACTGCAAACTGTGCTAACTTATGGGCACAAACATTAGCCTCTCTCTTTACATGCACAAAAGTAATAGACTCAAAGAAACTAGCTAAATCCCATATTTCCTCAATTACACAAAAACCCTCCCAATTACAATGGTTCATCCCATTAATAGCAGAAATTGCCACGAGACAATCACTCTCAATTATACAGCAGCGAAAGCCTTCTGCTCGAGCCATCTCCACACCCATCTTAATCGCAAACACCTCAGCGTACAAAGAATTTTTAACAAACCGCCTACAACTTGCCATACTCCCCAATATTCTCCCATCCGAGTCACGCACCACCGCAGCCAAACCTGTAGAATTCCGATCACACATAAAGGCCGCATCCGTATTAATCTTTACTAGATCCATGGGAGGGGATTTCCATTGGATAGCAGAAGCATCTCCTGTTATAGTCGCCGTTATAGGTTGCAATACCTGTTGCAAGTGAAAATTAACAGTTGCTGAAATTGCACCTGTCAGCCCACAAATTCCTTCATGAAGACACTTATTCCGATTACTCCACAGAGACCATAAAGTAAACAAAACCCGATCTACCGAGCCCAGCTCAGCCGCCTTAGTTACCATTCGCAGCCAAAATTCATCAGAAGCCCCCCATTCCTGGTAACAATTCTCCATCCAGGGACATTGTGTATCCCAAACTCGTTGGCTTAATGGGCATCCAAAAAATAAATGGGCTAAAGTTTCATCAGAACTTCCACAAACTACACACAAAGAATCAATCACCATGCCTCGATGCTGCAAGGTAGTTTTAACTGGAAGTAAAGCATGGATTAAACGCCACATGAAGTACTGAACCTTAGGGTAGATCTTGGCACCCCAAATCAATCCCCATAATCTCGACCGATCTTCCACCGAAAAACTTGGCCTACTAAGGACCTTTCGGGCTTGAAAGTAACCAGATCGACATGAGTAATTACCCATGGGATCATTATTCCATATTAAAGAATCCTGCCGAGGATACAATGGAATCGGCAAACATCGTATTCTGTAGCAATCATCTTCAGTGATGAGAGTTTCCAATTTCTCCACCTGCCATGAGTTAGTCACAGGATTAATTAACTCAAACACCTTCAAATCACCCTGCAGCGCCTCTGGATCCTTAGGACTTGGGATATAATGTGGAGGACTGTCAATCCATTTGTCTTTAAACACCTGAATACTAGCACCATCTCCCACTTTCCATCGGCAACCACTTTCCAAGACTTCCCTCCCTGCTAGCAGACTCCGCCACAAAAAAGATGGGTTCCGCCCCATACGTGCCCTCATTAGACAAGAACCCCAAAAATATTTTGCCTTCAGAACGCGATAACATAGTCAACTCTGGTTCTTCATTAATCTCCAGCATTGTTTAGCCAACAAGGATAAATTAAATGCTTCAAAGTCTCGGAATCCAAGACCACCATCCGACTTCGACACACAAAGTGCCTCCCACTTACGCCAGTGAATTTTCTTTCTTCCATTACTTTCACCCCACCAGAAGTCAGCAATGATCATGTTTAACTCATGGATGAAAGTCTTTGGAAACTTAAAACAACTCATAAGATAAAGTGGAATTGACTGCGCTATAGCTTGAATCAACACTGCTTTTCCTGCAATCGATAATAGTTTCCCTTTCCAGCTTCTAACACGTTCCCATAGCCTATCTTTTATAGCTTGAAGCTCCCTCTTACGAGCCCTTCCTATCATGATCGGAAGCCCGAGATACTTATCATTCTCCATACTTCTCCCAACTCCTAAAAGCTGCCTTATACTATCCCGTAAACTATCAGGAGTATTCCTGCTAAATAAAACGGCAGACTTGTCAATGTTAATCTGTTGGCCCGACACCATTTCAAACTTTCGCAAAACATCAATCACAGCCTGACACTCATCATCCGAAGCCCTAAGAAATAGCAGACTATCATCTGCGAAAAATAAATGAGAAACCTTTGGTGCATGGCGATTAACTGCAACACCCTCAATATCTCCCTGTGAAACTGCATCATTAAGTAAAACTGACAAACCCTCCATACAGAGTAAAAATAAGTATGGCGAAAGTGGGTCTCCCTGTCTAATTCCCCGTGTAGGCACAATCGTTTCACTCTGCTGCCCATTAATCATAACCGAATAAGTCACCGTCTTCACACATGACATAATAAGAGAGATCCAACGATTTGGAAAGGCCATCTTCAGCATAACTTTCTCCAGAAACACCCATTCAATTCTATCGTATGCCTTGCTCAGATCCAGCTTAAGTGCCATATGCTTTTTACGTCCAGAAAACTTATTCTTCATGAAATGAATTGTCTCAAAAGCGACCATTGCACTATCAAAAATCATGCGCTCGGGGACAAACGCACTTTGGTTCTCTCCAATTAAAAAAGGCAGAATAGTCTTCAGTCTATTAGCAAGAGCCTTCGATATTATCTTAAACACTACATTACAAAGGCTAATAGGACGATAGTCCTTGGCAGTTACAGGCGAAACAATCTTAGGAACAAGTACTATACAAGTATTATTAAAGTTTGGCAGGGGTGTACCTTTATTTAAGAAATCAAGAGCCATAATACTTATCTCCTTACCAACAATTGGCCAAAAACGTTGGTAGAATTGCGGTGTCATCCCATCAGGTCCCGGGGCTTTTCCTGGATGCATATCAAAAGCCGTTTGCTTGATCTCTTCCTCAGTGAATTCCTGCTCCAAATGCCGTCTCATATTATTGTCCACTCTATTAGCAATTTTCTCCACCACCCGCTCCACATGATTCAATTCCGGGTTTGCAGTAGCAAAAATAGCCCTAAAATAGTCCATTAGCTCCTTTTCAATATCTGCAAAATTAGTCTTCCAGTCTCCGGAGTTATCTTGAATTCCATTGATCATATTGCGATGTCGTCTAGCAAATGCAATTGAATGGAAATACCGAGTGTTCCGATCCCCATCTCGCAACCAAAATGCTTTAGATCTTTGCTTCCACATAATTTCCTCTCGGCGGTATAAAGAATTCAATTCATCCTGGCACTGTTGTAATCTACTCGAATCTCCACCCAGCTGGGCTGTTTGATACATCAAATCAAATTCCCTTTTCTTCCGAACAATGGAGTGCTTTAAATTTCCAAACACAGTCCTATCCCAAACTCCTAATTTTGCCGCACAATTATCTATTTTACTCATGATATCCGATCCACCCGGGACTTCCCATGCCGACCTTACCACTTCATCAATTCCCTCATGTGTACACCACATACTTTCAAATCGAAAGCAATAATGTCGACTATGGACAACCTCCTGCTGGGTACAAATTCTTATCATAATGGGTAAATGATCCGAAATTGTAGATGGGAGGTGTTCCTCAAAGCTATGGCCAAATCTATCAAGCCATGAATGGGAGACAAAACCCCTATCCAAACGCTCAAAAACAAAGACCCCATTAATTCGCCTCTTCCATGTCATCCTTGGACCTCTAATTGGAAGTTCTAATAACTCACATTCCTCCACAACACTCCGAAATGCCTCTATCAAGTGCTGTTGTCGAATTGCCCCACCAACTTTGTCTTCAGAGGACAATAACTCATTAAAGTCCCCCACACATAACCAAGGCAATTGAGATTGATTATGAAGTCTACGTAATAATCGCCAAAATTCATGCCTCCGAATTGTTACCGGTATTCCATAGAAACCCGTTAACCTCCACGCATTACTGGAATTAGCATCAATAATCACATCTATATGGTTCATCGAGTAAGAAGACAACGAGGCATTTATTACATTATTCCATAACAAAGCAAGGCCACCAGCGCGACCATCACAATCAACAGATAAGCAACAATCAAAACCTAATCTAGCCCTAATCCAATCCATTTCAGATTGCTTCCGTTTAGTTTCAGAAAGAAAAAGCAATTGAGGATTGTTACAATGGACTAAATTAGTTAAATTATGAACTGCCCGGGATGAGCCTAGACCCCGGCAGTTCAGAGCTATACAATTCATCTTCCTCGGCAGAGGTTGGCCTCTTCTGCCACCTCCGCCGCTAAATCTGTTGTCGCAGGTGCAGCAGCTCCAACTTCATGTCCTGTTGAAAGCAAACCTCCCCGTTCCTCAGTCATTAACTCCTTCTCCCTAGACCTTTTAACAGTTCCTGCATTGGATGCCTCAAAAGCAGAAATCCCCTTAGAACGTTTACTCCCCACTTTATCATTACATCCTTGTACCAGATTCTCAAAAGTATATTTGTCAGCTGCCCTTGCCACTTTCTTCCACTTGCGAGGTTCCGAAAACTCTTCCTGATTTGCCACCGCCCGAAAAACAAAAGTAGAAGAAGCATGATTGACATCAGTATTAAGAACGGCAGCACTTACATTTGTATTTGGATCCACATGAGTTCTTGAAGCCTCAGCCAGCCCAGAATTTCTGCCCCCCTCATTAACTCCTGCCTTCACATGAGGTCCATTAATTTGAGAAGGCCCAGAACTTGCATTCCTTTGAGACGGCCCAATGCCTGGAATAACCTGGCCCAAAGCCTTTGCTATCTGCCCAATATCCAAATTTAGATAGTTATTAGTATGTTGGATATTTTGAACTCCTGGGTAAACTGATTCAGCCGAACCTTCCGCCCCAATCAAAGGCAAAAAATCCACGTTCTCCCCCTCCTTCAACAAACCCGCATTATCCGCCTTTGACCCAGCACCAATCAGCAATTTGCGGGACACGTGTCCATCGTCACCACTTTTGTTCAGCACCGCTGGTAACTCCCTCTTTCCGCCGGACTCAACCGCCACCGCCTTCCCCTTAACCTCCTTAACAAACTCACATGACGGCTCCGCCATTGCCAATGCCTTAGCCACCTCCCTACCTCGAAGAACAAGGTTATCCACATGCTGTTGGAAAACTTGTGGCCTGCTAGTTATCAAAGCTGAGATCTCCGGCAACTGCTGCTGACTCCCCTGTCTAAAGCCACTCCCAGCAACACTCCCTCCTCGCCTGCTACTCAATCGTCCTCCCCTAGATTTAACCTCCGGAGTCTCTGCTCGTAATTCATCTGAGAACTCCTTAGTCACATGACCATAGGTTCGAAGCACCGTAACGGCAGTCGGGCATTCAGTATCAAGATGGGTTACCCTCCCACAAACTCGGCAGAACGCCGGAAGCTTCTCGAACTTAAACTTTACCCACAGTTCCCCATGAGGCGTCGTGATAATAGTTCCCTTCTTCAAAGGACGCCTAACATCAATATCCAGTCGCATCCTCAGATACCTACCACTGCTTAGATCCACCTCAATGACAGCTCCCATCGAAACTCCGATTGCGTCCCCCACCTTTTCGGTCATCATCATGATTGGAAGATTAAACACCCTCATCCACACCGGTACCAGATCAAAATTCAAGTTGTCCAGCGGTTGCAAGGCATCATATTCCTTTAGCACCATCAACGCCCTATTGAAGCACCAAGGCTGCATCACCAGGACCCTATCCCGCTCGATCTCGTCTTCAATTTGAAAGTTGAAGAGGTTATCTCCAACCTCATGGACTACCATATCACAATCGAGCTTCCATGCTTGAAGCATAGCCACTCTCAATCCTTCCATATTAGCTCTTTTTTTCGAGTAAATTCTTCCAATCAAATGAAACCATGGTGCCTCCCCTTCATTGCCCTCAAGCCAATCCTTTTCTGTAATCACGACCTTATTCTCATCACCCTCCTTAATTGACAGTTGGGAACAAAGGTTGGAAAGAGTTCCTGCCATACTTAGAATATGGTGTTGACAGAAACTCAAAAAAAGGAATAAAAGTGAAGAAAGAACTCAGATACCCAAAAGAGAAAACCCTCCACCAAAACCAGCACTCATCCATCAATTTAAACCAATCCCAAAACAGATCTATCTCTCGAAATTCAAATTCAAAAATTTGATCCGATGAGATAAGAAAACCAACAAAATAATCCTTAAGAGATCCTAGAGATTCCAAGGAAGAAACCCTGTCTGTTGACAAGAGGAAATCTCCACCGGAGAATCCCCGGGGAGAAGGACTGAAATTAAAAATATCCATCGAACAATAACTTCCCATTCAAGGTAATTTCTTAGTCTGCACTAAAGTTATTTAACTTTTAGTTATTAGTCTCTTTATTATAACAAAAAAATTCAACCCTTTTTTTTCTCAAATTTGTTGTTGTTTTATCAAGGATAGGAAGGAAAGGAAGAAAACCAAGGTGGGTTGGTAAAATTCCATTGATCGTTATCGTTACCACTTACCAATGATTCAATAAATTCTTTACCAACAAAAAAAATAATTCAATGAATTCTTTTATATCGATTAAAATAAAGTAATTACTCCCTCTGTTCCTATTTATATGTCATCGTTTTGGTTAAACAACTTTAACTTTAATCATTATTTAAAAGAAAAATATGTAGAATTAAAATTTCAAAAAATATACTTTGAAAAGCTTGTGTTCCAAAGTTTATGAGTATTATTTTAAAATTTTATTTTGGTTTCTATATTTTTTTTAAAAGATGGTCAAAGTTGAAGTTGTTTGACTAGAGTGATGACAAATAAATAGGATTAGAGGGAGTAATATTTTAACTGAATTGCTAAATACTGCCCCCCTTTTTGCTATTCACCGCCCCACTTTTTACAATTTTGCCCTTTGCTTCATTTTCTAAGATTTCAAATCCTCTGAAATCTTGAAACTATCACGAACGTAGAATAGCATTAACGTGCTGTATTTTGATGATGATTTAAGAAAAATTGACGATAACGTGCAGTATTTTGATGACGATTTAAGAAAAATGTAAATTTTGAGGAAATTTAAGGCTGATGACCCGTGCTGTCCCAGGAGGGCGGCTTAGCCACGGCTGTGCCGCCCCACTAGGGCGGCACGGGTCATCGGCCTTAATTTCCTCAAAACTTGTATTTTTCTTAAATTGTCATCAAAATATGGCACGTTATCGTCCATTTTTCTTAAATCGTCATCAAAATACAGCACGTTAACGCTATTCTACGTTCGTGATAGTTTCAAGATTTCAAAGGATTTGAAATCTTAGAAAATGAAAGAAATGACAAAAGTGTAAAAAGTGGGACGGTATTTAGCAACCCCCATATTTTAATCCAAGTGAGAGGATATTTTATATCAGTTAAAATTAAATATACGGAAATATATATGGTCAGTGTTAAGTGAGGTATTTTCGTGTTGGGATCATATGTGTGTGTTTAGTTGCCTTCTTAATTAAGAAAATTTGAAAGGAACGAACATGCCAAAACCCCGTCATTTTCTGATTGTTTAAAAGAGTCATGATATTTTGGTCAAGTAGATAAGCCATAAATTTATCTACATTTCCTTACGTATATAAGGGCCTCAACCCTTGTTGATTTCTTTTGCCACCAAAACACCACATGGTTTAAATTCAATCCATACTCAACCACCACGTGCTTTCTCCTGTTTCGTTTTCAATGGATACAATTAGATACTACTTTTCCTTTGTCATATTTAGGGGTGATCATCGGTCCGTTTTACGGGTCAATCGGATCAGTCGGATCGGTTTCAACCAAAATCGAAGTTATAATATATCAATTGACAATCGACCCGATTAAATGGAAATTACCAAAACCAAAACCAATCGATTTCGGGTCGATTTCGGATCGGTTTTCGGTTTGAATATATTATACACATATATATATTACATATTAATAATATATATTATATATTAAAATTAAATTCTTACATGTATATATATTCTTATTTACACTAGTTTTACCTTTCACGTGCCTTGCACGTGACGCAACGTGTTTAAATAAAATATTCATATGAAATTATGATAATCTCTCTATTAAATTATGATAATTACACTATTTTTTATGATCCCATTATGAAATTTTGATAACCTTCCTATGAAATTTTGATAACGATACTATGGAATTTCGAGAACCTTTTTATAATTTTTTTTAACATTCTTATGAAATTTGATTAACCTCCCTAAGGAATTTTGAAGACCTCAATATGAAATTTTGATAACTTACCAATGAAATTTTGATAAAAAACACTATGAGATGCTAATAACCTCCATATGATATATTGATAACCACGTTATGAAAATTTAAAAACCTCCATATGAATTGTTAGTAATCATACTCTGAAATTTTGATAACCTTCATATTAAATTTTGATATCCTCATAGTAATCACTATGAAATTGTGATAAGCTTCATAGTAATTACTATGAAATTGTGATAACCTCGCTATGAAATTTTGATAAATCTTCCTATAAAATTTTGATAAACCTCCCTATAAAATTTTGATAACTTTCTTATGAAATCTTTATAACTACAAATTTTGATAACCTCCATATGATTTTTTGATAACCTCATTATGAAATTTTGTTAATCTCCCTATGAAATTTTGATCTACATACTATGAAATTTTGATTCTCTTGTGAAATTTTGAAAACTAAACTATGAAATTTTGGTAACATTCATATGAAATTTTGATATCCTCCCTGAATTTTGATATCCTCATTGAAATTTTGATTAGTCCATAATAAAAGTTTAATAACCTTCCTAATTTGGTAACCATACTATGAAATTTTGATAACCTCCCCAGAAATACCACTATGAAATTTTTGTAATCACATTTTGAAAATTTGATAACCTCTTTATGAAAATTTGATAACCTCTTTATAAAATTTTGTTGACCCCTCTATGAAATTTTGATAATCACATTATGTAATTTTGATAACCTCGCTTTGAAATTTTGATAACAACACTATGAAATTTTGATAATCTTTCTATAAATTTTGATAATCCGATCTCTATGAAATTTCAATAATCACTCTATGAGATTTGATAACTTTCTATCAAATTTTGGTACTCCTTATGAAATTGAGACTTTTATAACCTTCATATGAAATTTTGATAACCACACTATAAAATTTTGATAACCTTCCCATGAAATATTTAATGAAATTTTGTTAACCACACTATGAAATTCTTATAATCTCGCTATGACATTTTGATAATCTCTTTGATAACCTTTCTATAAAATTGTGATAATTAATCACCCTATGAAATTTCAATAACCAACCTAAGAGATTTTAATAACCTGATCCTATGAAATTTTGGTAACCACACTATGAAATTTTGGTAACCACACTATGAAATTTTGGTAACTACACTATGGAGTTTTGATAACCTCCTTATGAAATTATAATAATCATCTTATTAAATTTTGATAACCACATAGAGACAAGAAAATCAAAATCATAATATCACCTACTCTTCTAACTCAACAATTTTCAATTGAACAAAGTGAATGCGGCAAAACATTATATAACGAAGAGATGGAGATTCACTAACAATAGTATTGTACGTGTTAATGTTAGTTTAATCTTTTTATTGACATTTAAAAATTGAAATTAAAAGTAAAATATTAAATTAAAAAAGTAATAGTAAAGAAAATTTGCATGTTCATCAACTAAAGTCAATTTGACAAACTCATAAATCGGTCTAAATTGAATTTTTTTAATTAATTTTGAAATAATAAAATTATACTAAATTTTAATAATGGAAATATAACACCAAAGACAAAGCAAAATTAAATACAATGATTGGAAACAAAGACAAAAAGTAAAATTAAATAGGACGTTGGAAACAAGAAGTCAAATTGATTTTCTTATAATTTAGTACACGCATTATATAATTAAGATTAAAAAAATAATGAAACAATTAAAATATTATTTAGTAATGAAAATTTAGAAATATGTTTTAAAGAAAATGGTACAATTGGAAATATGTTTTAAAAATAAGGGTACAATCGGAAAACATAAAATTTCCCCTTATTCGTACTTTTATATATAGTATAGATATATATATGTATATATATATTCTTATTTAATAAAATTTTTTACATATTAAAATAAAAATGATTTTTGGATATAAATAATATATGTAATTAAAATTAAAAAATATATAATATAACTAAACCCTATGTGCAAAACGACGTCGTTTTGCACCTTCGGTTTCTCGGGTCGGTTTCGGTTCCCAATTTCATACCGATAACCGACCCGTGAAACCATTAAAATCGACTTCTCCAACCGATAAAACCGACAAACCGATTCAACCGACCCATTTGAACAAATTTCGGTTTGAGTCGGGTCGGTTTCTCGGATCAACCAATTTTTGATCACCCCTAGTCATATTATAGATGTTAATGTTAATGTTAATGTTAATGTTAAACTCGTATTAAATCATTATATTGAATTTCGATTAATCAAAAGTTTAGTCGAATTGACCCTATAATCATCTTCATATCAAGGGGTTCGATCCACCATTATTATTAGAAAAGGAAAATAATATTTATATAACATGATGTGTGTTTAGAGTACGAATGTATGACAATGGATGAAATTAGATAAAATTATATACACTATTTTAATGCATAAATCATCATCTATCAATAGCTTGGAGGCTGAGTTATGGGGTGTGCGATAAGGTTTGATGCTTGCTAAGGCGAGAGGTTGTGTCCCATTAGTTGTTGAGTTGGATGTGGCGGTCATCCAATTTTTGAAAAGTTCAATGCCAAGTTGCCATCCCAGCTATACGCTAATGAGGGACTGTTTGGAACTTATTCAGGGGACTTGGATAGCAGAGATTCATCACATTTTTAGAGAAGATAATAGGTGTGCAGATGGTTTAGCATTGTTAACACATGATGCTGCTCATGGACTCTCCATTTGTGAAGACCCTCCGAATGAGATTCTTATCTTATTGTCTGAAGACCGGCTCAGAAATAGCACAATAAAACCGTAATATCTGTCATTTTTTCTTATTACTGTTCTTATGTAGCAAAAAAATTTATCATGTTCATAAATACACACTTAATGTTTAATTTTTTTCCCTTTTCAATTATATAAAAAATTTGTCACATAACTTGCTCCTTGTACGAGTTTGATAATATATATAATTTTATTAAAAAACACTACTCCCTAATGCATGATAATATATAGGATACTTACTAAGTTCATTTCCTTTCAAGATCAACTCATTTTTATAAAGAGTAACAACTTATTATCTATTTGTTTTATTTAATTTAAGAATAAGAATACAATGATTAAAAATATCAACCAAATCGAACTTAATTTATTCAGACCTCCCTTAAAATTTAGTAAAATATAATAAAAAACTACAATTATTTATTTGTTTTATTTTTTTTCTGCCAAAAAAAGAAAGACTCTCAAATCTCAATAGACAAAAAATACTATTTGTATATGCAAAATAGAGGCTTAGACCTTAGAGCATGACAATTTGGGCCCTTTTTGTAAATAATCTTAGACTCGGCCCTGGAATAATTGGTTTAATGGGCCGCTTCAATTTGAAATGGAAATTGATATTCTAAAACTCTTTAACCCTAGATTCCCCCAAATCGTTCCTCGCACGTGACATGCAGCTGACGAACAAAAGCGGTAAAGGGGCGCGCCGCAATGAATATGATCCAATTACCACTAAAACTACATATTACCTCATTTAGGCCGTCCGATCTCTCTCCACGTCATCAATCCGCGTGAATCCTAGTTTCGACGGCTGAGATCGCAGTTGCAGAAGCTACTGGTATAGCGAGCAAACAAGCTTCCTCTCTCTCTTCTCCCTGCTCTTGCTCTTCCAAATTTCTGATTTTAATTCTGATTTTTTTTTTCCTGAGAAAAAGAAAAGAGAGAAATTTTCTTGAGTTTTCTAAGGATGAAGTTGATGGAAGGAGAAAGGGAATTCGAGGAGGAAAAGGAGATTAGGCTTATGAAGGAGGAAGAGGAGGATAGTGAAGATGAAAGTGAAGTAGAAGGCGGCGAAGAGGAAGAAGAAGACGACGACGACGACGAAGATGACGACGGAGAAGATGATGATGACGACGACGACGGAGAGGAAGAGGATGATGACGATGATGATGAAGTACAGGTTATTCACTCTTCTGGTGGTCCTCCGGTGCAGTCAGTGGATGACGATGAGGATGACGACGAGGACGAGGATGGTGAAGATGACGATGACGACGGTGAAGGCGATGGAGATGACGATGACGATGACGACAGTGATGATGACGAGGACGGTGAGGAGGAGGTAAATTCTCCTAATCTACTATAATTCCAGTTAATTACTGCGATTATTTCGAAATTTTGTAATTTTCAAGCTTTTTTTAGCATCAAAATTTCAGATCCGCTTTTCTTTTTACTTATTTGTTTGTTTATCGTTTGATTCTTTCACCAATCTGAAGGTTAAACCTCAAATCTAGGGTCTTTATTTTGATTTTTAAAAATAAAACTTAATATTTCATGTCTTAAACAAAATCTCGAAGGATATTTGGTGTTTCTTAACTTTTCCCTCTCAGATCTATCGTTGCCTTTTCTATGTTGAAGAAAGAAGAAGATAACTGGCAGCTTCTACTCTATTAGCTGTTGTTTTAATTATTACAGTTATCTATATAACCATAACTTCATGTACTGCTATTGATTTAGCTTTGCGATTTCACAATCCAAAATCCTCAATTGTTCCGTCGTTGCTTTTGGATGGTTTAAGCTTTCAAATTATAACTCGTTAGTATCTTATCTTACTTTTAAAAAGGATCCTTCACTTGAATATGTTTATCTTAGAAGTTTTAGATCCATCTTAATATGCTGCTAGTGAAAATTTTATTAGTCTCTTGTTTCTCAGCTGTGGGTCTCCTCAGTTTAAATCTATAAGATCGAAGGACTTGAAAATCCAGCAATTTCTTAGCAGGGTTTCAGTCTTTTGGTCAGTTGATCTGGAACTTTTTAGTTGGCTGTAAGAAATCCAGTGTCCCAGTGGAATTATTTTTATGCCCCCTATGTTAGCCAAAGGGAAGTGGTGATTCCTTGCAATTGGTGTACGTTCAATCTTCTAGCAATCAATTGTCGTAGTCTTTGACCCCTCTTCTTCCTTTAGGATACATCGCTGTAATAATTTGTGACACCTGTCTTTTAAAAATGTTTCCCCTACTATGCTTTTTATTTGTTGATTGAACACCATCTTTAACTCGTTCCAAGTTTGGCAAATTGGAAAATCTGTGGAAATTTGGTCTTGTTAAATTTACTTTATGTCATTTTTACCTGTCTTGTAGGAGGATATGGGAACAGAATACCTTGTGCGGCCTGTAGCTCGTGCTGAGGACGAGGAAGATGCTAGTGATTTTGAACCAGAAGAAAATGGTGAGGAAGATGTTGATGAAGATGATGAGGAAGGCGGGAAGATTGAAGCTCCACCTAAAAGGAAGAGATCTGATAGAGATGATTCTGGGTCTGATGATGACGATGGTGGAGAGGATGATGAGAGACCCTCCAAGCGATAGGGCTGGCCCCTTCTTGGTTTGAGGACTGACCATTGCTATCTAGGTCAATCTCTCTCCATCTCTCTCTTTCTTTGTAGAAAGAAAGATAGGATGCATTATATATATGCATTCTATTTTTAGTTGTATCATCAATGGTTCAGTACTAGTAGGATTACATAGTTCAATCTGGTAATGCATGGTTATGTTCTCTTGGAAAAGAAAAAACTATTGGGAACAAGCTGGTTTAGAATTTGTGTAAGTTTATGATCCTAGGTTAAGGTGTAGACTCTGAGAATCCCCATGTTTTTAGGATGATAGCATCTTTTTTTCTAATTTCTAGTCAGAATATCTTTCTTAAATATCTTATTATAATCTGTTGAATGGTTTGTTGGATGATATTGATGGCATATTATTTCTGCATGATGAGCCTGATGCTGGAGGTGATAAATTAATGGGTTTTCTTGCAATTATCTATTGATTTATCTAAAACTATCTGGATTTTTTGTTCTTTAAAAAGAAAAATACTCCAGCAAACTGGCAATTGGCAAGTTGGCAAGGGGCCTGTAATTTTGTGGAATGAGCTACACACTCGAGACTCGGGGGAGTAAGCTTTGAGTTGAGATCATCTGATTCTAGTTGAGCTGGGCTCGTGGGACTTGAACAGGTCACCGGCGCACTGCCAACTGCGAAGTGCGAACCCGATCTCAAGCCCCTGTGTTCGGATCAGCCAGAGGGCAGGGGGAACTCGTGAAATCTTTAATTCGGCAGGCAATTAATTTAGTTCAAGCATTTGAGCAATGAATTAAAGAAGTGGGAGTGGGGAGAAAATTGAACTAGTGGGATACTGTAGTTTTAGCTATTCTGCGGGACCTCGTGGCCATGGACCATGGCGGCATGGTCGCACATGCTATTGCTAGCATTGTATTCTAGCGAAGATTTTTTTTTTTTTTTTCCTTGGCCAAAAGCGAAGAAACTTTTTCAGTATTGCTTTTCTTAGAAAAGGAATTGCTTTTTATCCAATGAACAGATGGCACTCACTCGGGGGCCTGGGCCTGGCCAAGTGAGAGCCAGCCAGGCAGCAAGCATTATTCACGTCCTGGATGAGGATTGATAAACGGAGACAAAGGCTTTTGGCTTCGACTTTGAAGATTAGGTGGAGAGTGAGACAAATTTTTAGGTCAACAAAACAAAGTGACGCCCACCGTAGAACCCAGACGTAAACTTCCCAACCTCTGCAAATTCCATCAACCTTTTCTATTTCCTGCTTCGTGAATTAAGTAATGCATTAATGTATAGTAGTAGCATATATGTAAACATTTCTTTTTGGATTTAATTATTTCTTCAGTGCATTAATGAATTTCTCAATAAACTGGTTGTCTCAAAATTGGAGAGCAACATGCCAACTTACATGCTACATCAAGCAGGGTCACCTGTCGCATGAACTGCATATATAGCTTGGAAAACTGCCTTTACAAAGGGGTTTCAAATTCAATTCAACCAAATTTGATGCCTCCGAAGGGATGATTGGACTGGTTAACTAAAAATGAAAAATCTGAGTCTTCCACTTGTTCCTCTAACCAATACCTCTCTAAAATCTTCACTGCCTTCCTGTAGATCTCATTGTTATCATGGCTCTGCAAATTCTCAATTTTGTCCACTCCATCGCATTCATCGATCATTTCAGTATAGATATTTACCATGCTATTGCCTGATTCTTTGTCCGCTTCTCCAATCTTAAGAATGTTCTCTAGGCTCTCAAGACATACAGTCACAATCTTTGGATCAGAACAAACGAGTAGATCACAAAGTGGCTTTATACAACCTTGTTTTACCAAGTATCTGTAAAAAAGAAACAACAATTGTCCTTGTTAATGTGAATTAAAGACAAAAAGTGCTATAAATTTAACTGATTCACTGAAACATGGAAAATTGGACACAACTTACTGAATTTGTTCTCGGGACCCTATGGAAGTAGCATTGGAAATAGCCCATGCAGCCTCTTTCTTGATTTCAAATTCAGCATGTTGAAGCAGGTGAAGCAGAGGATTTATTATGTTTGCTTCAATAACAGCCTGTTGCAAAGGGTTGATCAATCTTCATTACTCATAAACTCAAACCATCCTCATATAATAACTAGTATTTCATAACATTAGAGCTTGGAACATAAAATATTTTTAGCATGTTATAACCTGTATTTGACTTGTATTTCCAGCAGTGATATTTGAGATTGTCCAACAGGCCTCTTTCTTGATACTCTTTTTGTAGTTCTGGGATAGAAATTTGTAGAGACAAGGCAGGCCTTTGTTGTCTATTACAACCTGAAAACATACTTGATATAACTCAATATATATTCCTGTCAAATTTAGTTTGTTGATTATACTCGTACATTCTTAATATATATACCTGAGTCTGAGAGTCATCACCGGTAACAATGTTCCCTAGAGTCCGAAGTGCAGGGACGAGCACAGTTTGCGAGGGATGACTGCAGTTATATATATATATATATATATATTAATGAGCATTGTGTCATTGAAATTAAAGATGAAAAAATGTAAACAGCATATGTATATAACCACAAGACTTCTTACTGAAGAAGCTCCACTAGTCTTGGACAAATGCCTGCCTCGATCACAGCCTGAATCTTATCATTAGTACCATCGGAAAGATAAGAGAGGGCCCAACAAGCATCGGTTAGAATCTCTTCGTCCTTCAATTGGATTAGGTACTTCAATGCTTGCAATGCAGGCTTAACCTAAACAACAAGAAAACTGTTTGTGAATATCCCAATTCTGAAATATTGTGATATTAATATACTAACAGTTTATTACTGATCCTTGCTTACCTGCTCAAAGGGTGCTGGTGGCTTGCCTCGGCAGAAGTTTAACAAAGCCCAAGTGGCATTCCTTAGAAGAGATAATTTAGAATGTTCATTCAATTGTCCCACAAGTGGAATTAGTCCCCCGTGACTAAGAACAATATCTCTCGACTTGGGTGAATCCCCAGCAACATTGCCTAATGCCCAAATAGCCTGGGAGATAATCCACACTAGGAGAGTCAGAGGCAAAGAAGAGAAATCAAAAAACTAAGACTAAAAATGAAACTGACCTGCTCTCGAATATCAACACTTGGAGAGCCAAGGAGTTGCACGAATTTGGGTACAGCGCCATTTTCAATAACAACATGCGTGTGGTCTGATGTACCAGATGCAATATTGGTCAATGCCCATGCTGCTTCAAACTGCATATGGCAAAATCAAGCCCACATGATTCGTCTGCATAACTTGGAAGGAGGAAAATTAGAGTGAACTGAAGCTTACTATTAATGCAGACCTGTAATTGAGGCTGATCATGATTGTCAAGAAACTCCACTAATCGAGGAACAACGCCTGCTGCAATTACCTGCTCGATTGGAGAGCATTGCTCTGAAGGAATATATGCAAAGTAAGAAATTTAACCAAACTTAATTATAAGACAAGGATTCATTGCTAGCTAGTAGCTAGAGCATCAAACAAACCAATTGATAGTAGCTTTCGAAACAGAGTGGTGGCTTCCAATTGTAATGCCGGATTGTCAGATAACACTCCTTGTACCATCAAAGGAAGACTTTCCAACTGTCATTGAGAATAGAATTAAACAAGGAAAATTTTGTTGTAACTAAACTAATGCAAAAACCATATATACATGCATACACAGACGAAAACCAGTAAACCACCTAGTTCAATCTGATTAATCTTTGTCTTGACAGGAACATAACTTCACTTGTCATAAAGGAACAGCTTTCTTAACTCTCAAGAACCACTAAACTACCTAGGGAAATGATAACCATATAAGCCAATTCCTCACATAACAAATAAAGACTCGAAATTCTTCTTTTCCCCACATTTCATGAGCAATCCAATGGATGCATGACCTTTTTGGTATCTAAATCACATGCATCCACCTAATCTATGTCATCAGCATTCAGAGACTAAACAGACAGAGAACCCCAAATCAAAAACAGAGTGAGAAACAATAAAACTTGTTGGAAATTCTTACATTTGCGGTTGAAAGCTCATGGAAATGCTGCTGATGATATAGATTATGGTTGAGGAGAAAAATCCCTTGTCTGCGTTTCTTAAGAAGACTTTCTTCTCTTTTGCTCTTCCTTATCTCCACAAAATTGTCCTCTCTTCTCCTCCTTGCCTCCTCTGAATCTACTGCCCCTGCCTTGTACCATTTCTTCCTCCTATTACTCGGTCTTAGCGGCATTGCTCCCTTAAACAACAACTTTGCAGTTAAGGTAACAGAAACAATTAGTTCGATGAATTATATATTGGGGGACTCGGCGTGAACACCTGAAGAAAGGACTTCTTTCCCTCGTGTGTTTTTTTTTTTTTTTTCGAGTTTGTTTATTGCCAACTTGTTTGATGCAATAAGCCGCTTGGGACTGTCTTGTTTGTGCGTGTGCTTTTGTAAGGATTGATTTGGAGTTACACGTTCCTTTGTTGAAGAATTTTGGAGTGCGGAGAGAGACAAAGACAATGCAGAGCTGCAGATTTTTGGAATTTTCTTGTCACTTTGTTTCTGCTTTGTCTTTGGTTTCTCATTGCCTAGATCCTAACCCATCTTTGATTAATTAAATCATTAATGCAATTCCATTCCTTAAACCATTAATACTATGAATACTTCATGTAACATTTCCTTTCTTCCTTGGCCGGTTATAGAAGCATCGAATCATTCAATATTAAAACAAATAGGACGGGCATATTAATTTATATTGATCAGGCATTTGTTTAACCGTAAGCAGCAAGCAATAAAGAATTTGATTGTGGCATGAAGTTAGACAATTAAAATACTGATCAATTAAAGAAGCATAGGACAAAACACATAAAAACAAATTTGATTTTAGGTAGTTTGAAGCTTATTTCAACTTGGTTTAGTTTGGTCTATTAATTAGAATTATTAAAGATTACAATAATTCCTTTAATTATTGAAGTTACTTACAATACAAAATGAGAATTAGGAGAGAGGGCTGTCATTAAAAGATTGAAAGAGGAGATGAAAATGAATGTTGTGCATGGTTACTTTCAAAAGCAAATACCTGAGATTCTAATTTAAACATTGATAACTTAATGCTATGATACCACCATATAATTAACAACTTTTGATACTTTGATACAAATGTGGTATTAATATTCAGTAATTACATTAAATCACGACTAATTCGAGTCAAATCACCATGCATATCTCTCTTATACCAAATGTACATAGCTGAGATGAGATCCCCTATCACTTTCAGTGACCTTTCTCCATTTCTTTTTCCCCTTTAAAGAATTCTCCATTGTTTCACCATATTCCATTGCCTAATTACTATTACTATATTGTTTCAATTATTAGAAAAAAGAAAAAAGAAGAGGAGAGAGCCGAATTTTAGCCAAGTATATGGACTATGGAGCCCAATGGGATAAGGGTCAAGGCCTGCAGTCCAAATCCCATGGCTCGGAACCAATGGGCTGGCAATGGTATAATGCCAGCCAGAAATAATATGGTGTGGCCCTGTGGCTGTGGGGATCACTCGCAGCAGGGAATTAATGTCGGTGATTATCAACACACCATTCAAAAATTTCGCCGACAGCTCATCTATTAAGATTTCGTTGACACGTGTCCTTCGTCATACCATTAATTTTTGTCATCAAACCAATTTCCTAATTGAATTTATTTAGTACTTGATTCGCCATCAATTAATTTATTCAATTGTATATTTACGAGTAATTAATTATTGATAGGTTCCCTCAAAAAAAAAAAAAATTATTGATAGGTTCATCATTCGAAGTATAATAATGATAGACTAATGGTATAGTATTTGCCCCGCTGAATTCTACTCTCTAAATTCTCACCTGACGTACCAATGCCATTGGAAAAAATTACTATAATAATTTCTAAAAGCTTATTGGTAAAATAAGATGGAACAAAAAAAAAGGTATTTTCCATAATAGTAAATTGATAGGTAGAAGTAGAACTTCGTACATCTAATCAAAATCCTAAACTTTAAACCAAAATTTATTTCAGATGTGTATTTTTATATACCCTGAAATAATAATAACGAAAAATATCATCATCATATTCATATGTACAAACAGTACAAGTTTAATTTCTACTATTTTAATTTAATACTCTGATAAAGAAAAGATAAATATAGAAGAAGAAAAATGAGGTTGCCACGTCAACATCCTTGCTCCTCCCATCTAATCACAATCAATCCCATTTTAATGACAGTTTATCACTTATATATTTTAATTTTTTTTCCGTAATAACACTAATTAAATTACTATCGTTAGTAGTAATTGTTAGTAGTAATATTAATTAATATATTAATAATAATAATAAAAAATGGAAAAAACACGGGTCTCTCAAATCTCAACCCTCAACTAACCCGCTCAAATTGCTGTGTTCCAGTACGAACTATTTGTACTCTGATTCTTCCCATTTTCTTTCCTTTTTCCAGCTTTTTTATATAGTAGTAATTCTGTGTTTTTGGGTTAAGGATATTAAAGCACACAAACTATTCACACGCACCGCTAGATTCGAATCAAATCCATTTTCCCGTGTTCTTCGTTTCGTCTTCTTATCATTATTTTTTTTTCTTCTTTCCTTCCTTTTTCACTCGCTGAAACGGAAGCCAGATTTCAATCAGATCTGGCTTTTTAAACTCACTGTTTACACTGGAAATGCACGTCGTTTTGGCGGCTTAAATTCTTTCATTTTGTTTCTCGTTAAATTGCCAAAAGGAAAGAAATGAAGATCGTCGGTCCAGTCACTCCTGGCCAGGTACGTGCTTTCTGCATTATCTGTTGCTCTTGGATCTTGAATTTCAAACTTTTAATTTGCTTCTTCTGATTGTTTTTTCAGGTTTCGTTTTTTCTCGGAATTTTTCCGGTGATTTCAGCTTGGATCTATGCAGAATATTTGGAATACAGGAAAAATTCTATCGCAGCCAAAGCGTAAGTTCTCAATTCCACATTTTCCTTTCTGATGTGATTAGAATGAACGTAATGTATTGGTGAATAATGAGAATTCTTGGAATCATATCTTTTTCCGTTACTGTTAGTAGGCATTCCGATGTGAATTTAGTCGAAATGGGGAACGATGCTGTTAAAGAAGATGATCGAGCCGTTTTATTGGAAGGCGGAGGTCTTCAATCAGCTTCCCCTAAAGCTCGGACTTCATCGTCTACTTTGTCTCCAATTTTCAGGTTTTTCATAAGAGCCGGTTATTGTTTTCTTTTCTCTCATAGCTTTTGATTTCATCACTCGACTGATTTCATTTTTATGCTTTGTTTCTGTTAAGGTTTCTCATGATGGATGAGACTTTCTTGATTGAGAATCGGTTGACACTTCGAGCAATGTAAGTGATCCTCTCTTTGTTCAGTGAGATATGAAGCATTTCAAAAATTCTTAGTGTGTAATGTAACATGCTTTCTGTTCTAATTCTTTTTGTGTGTATCTTCTTGTAGATCCGAATTTGGTATTCTCTTGGTTTACTATTACATATGCGACCGCACTGATGTGTTTGCCTCTTCAACAAAGGTGAAGATGTTTACTTTTGTGTCATTATTCATATATTTCCATTTTATAATCTTGTGGCAAAATATATTTTAAGTTGTAGGAGAAAAAGCTGAACTTGTGGAATTTTTAAAATAAACTTCATATCAGCTGTTGAACACTCCACACCCCTTAATAAAATGGGTTCATTTCAATAATAATGTCTAAGATGTTGTGTTGCTTCTAATGTTTTTTTCCTCATCCATAATCTGTCTATGCAGAACTACAATCGGGATCTTTTCGTATTCCTCTACTTCCTTCTCATCATAGTTTCAGCTATAACTTCTTTCAAGATACACCATGATAGGTCACCATTTTCGGGCAAATCGATACTTTATTTGAACAGACATCAAACTGAGGAGTGGAAAGGTTGGATGCAGGTTTGTGATTCTTAGTGAATCCCTGCACTGTATTTACTATGATAGAATAAGTGCATTGGATTGCATAAATGCTCCTTTGGCTAATGCTGGTCTAAACCAGGATTTTTGGTCTTACTCTTCCTTTTCCCTCCCTTTTGTTTTACAGGTCTTATTTCTGATGTACCATTACTTTGCAGCAACTGAGATATATAATGCTATCAGAGTTTTTATTGCTGCTTACGTGTGGATGACTGGATTCGGGAACTTTTCATATTATTATGTGCGCAAAGATTTCAGTCTTGCAAGGTTTGCACAGGTATGAGTTCCCTTTAAGTAGAAATTGTAACCTTGTAAATAATTTGCTCCTGACAGTGAGTAGTATTTTGCTGAATAGATGATGTGGCGTCTCAATTTCCTGGTGATTTTTTGCTGTGTCATCCTCAATAATAGTTATATGCTGTACTATATATGCCCCATGCATACCCTGTTCACTCTTATGGTTTATGGGGCACTTGGTATTCTGAACAAGTACAATGAGAGTGGATCAGTTATCGCTTTAAAAATCATTGCCTGCTTCTTGGTGGTTATCCTTGTCTGGGAAGTACCTGGAGTGTTTGAAATTCTCTGGGGCCCATTTACCTTTTTTCTTGGTGAGTAACTTTCCTCAAGTATAATCTCTATTTAAACTATTTTGGATCATATTGATGGGAAAAGGAATTGTAGGTTATACTGATCCTGCAAAACCGAACTTACCCCTCTTGCACGAATGGCATTTCCGCTCTGGCCTTGATCGATACATATGGATTATTGGAATGATATATGCATACTATCATCCAACTGTAAGTTCTGATGCATTAATCATCCTTTCTTTTTGTGGTTTTCTTGTATGAACCAATGCATTTTATTAAGGAATAATGAGGCTTATGAGCTCGGTGGCATCTGCAGCATATTATTCTTTGTGAGTTGATGACTTTTGATACTGGGGATGTACTGTTGCAGGTTGAAAGGTGGATGGAAAAACTTGAGGAAGCAGAGGTCAAGCGGCGTGTAACAATCAAAACAGCTGTGGGAGTTATAGCCCTGACGGTATCATATATATACCTTTCTACTTATACTCCTGTGTCCTAGAATTTCCATCTCTTGTTTATGTAGTTTCAATAAAACTTTTGTAGGTTGGATATCTCTGGTTTGAGTATATATACAAGCTTGACAAGATCACTTACAATAAGTACCATCCCTATACCTCTTGGATCCCTATAACGTAGGTATCATGTTACTTGTGTTGATATTTAACATGTCTAAAAGTTTTTGCTTTTACTTATGTCTCGTTCCATGTTTGATCAGTGTATACATATGTTTACGAAATATCACCCAGTGGTTCCGAAGCTACAGTTTAACCCTTCTTGCGTAAGTAGCCCCTTAATTCATCTCCTGTTTAATTCTTTTACTTCTTGGAGACCTATAAGAAGGAATATTTATCTGATAATTCTTTTCTGTTTACTAGATGGCTTGGAAAGATAACACTTGAGACCTACATCTCACAGTTCCACATCTGGCTGAGGTAAGTTGAGAAGCTGACGGTTCTGGAATCCTTGGTGCTTCAGCTGTTTGTAAAGAGAAACATGTAAAACTCCTGTGTGCCTCCGTTAATTTATTATTTTTTAACACATTATCCAAAAATTCTGCAGATCAGGAGTTCCAGATGGTCAACCTAAACTGCTGCTTTCTCTGATCCCAGATTACCCAATGTTGAATTTCATGCTTACCTCTTCCATATATGTTGCAGTAAGTAAATGGTGTCATCTTGAAACTATAAATACTACTATCGCTTAATTTTTCATGCAGTAACTTTTCCTCTTCTTGTTTGTAGATATCTTACAGACTCTTTGACTTGACAAATATACTAAAAATAGCATTTGTGCCATCAAAAGATGACAAGCGACTTCTCAACAACTTGATCACTGGTGTTGTAATCTCAAGCATTTTATACTCGTTATCTTTTGTGTTACTCAGAATCCCTCAGATGTTGGTAAGACTTACTGGTTTCTTTAGATTGATTTTATAACTAGACTCGGGTAGGAATAGCAAATAGCAAGAATAGTCATTTAAGTTCGAATATCTGATCCTACAGTCCTCTTTACGTTCATTGCAGGTGTGAGAACTATGATAAATATAGAAATACTAGAAAGTCACGGACAACTTTGTGCGTCAGTGTGCCATCGCAAGAGTATTGCTCCACTGCTGCAGATTTCTACCTTCACATTGGAATTTGATTGCCAACATTCATAATATGATTGATATTGAAGAAGTAGATAATTTTGAGCTTTAGAATATGGAACATCAGTTGTATAGGGAAAAATAGAAAGTCCAGTATAAAACCTCCAATTGAGGTGTTATTTTTGTTCTCTATTATTTTCCGAATACTGAAATACAGTGAAGTTACCACATAATTCATTACCATGTCAAAACTGCCCTGAATTGCATCATATTATCCTTTTTCTTGGTTAATATGCGTGGCAAACTATCAATAATCAACATAAAGTTTACATCTATACTTGGCATTCTTCTTTCTAACCATATATCTACAACGGCTCGTTTATATCTAAATTTCACTGATCAACCGATGAATCCAAATATATCAATATTAATTTAGGGGACAAATTGCGTAATGAGAAACATGCATTAGTATTAAGATGCCATTATCAAACTTGGAGTCATTCTCAAAAATCAAAATTCCTTCATACTCAGAGCTTTTCCCTATAATAGCAGTTAGCAAATTGCTACAAGCATAAACTATATGTTCGGAATAAAGTCAATGATAAAAACTAGTAAAGGAATAAAAAAGAAAACCCCATAATGGGTTCGGAAATGGATGGATACAAAACTATAGAATCAGCTTGCAATACTCAAGAATAACCCGAATATCTCAAGGTCAGCAGCAACATCTCAAGGATAACAATAATATGTTGTAGCCAGCAGCAAGGGCAACACGGCTTTCTCTTCCAGGCGATATGCAGTGGACACTTCAGAATATATGCACAATGTCATAGGCAAATCTATTTTATGTTAAAGAATATAGCAATATAGATGAAACTGGCTTAGAAATAAAGATAATGATGTCAAATAACTTTTACTCCTAAGACTGACAGGCCTTGGTTGCATTTATCACTTAATTACCCAATTTTGACAAAAGTCACCTTCCCTAGATGGTAGATAACCATAAAGGGTGGAAGTGATATTCATTTCAAGAAATAAAAAAAAAAGGCAAAATTTTAGCTTTAAGAGCTAGGTTTGACTCCAAGTGTGCTTGTGTGTTAGTGTATCACTGCTTGAAAGTTTCTCGATCTAAAGAAAGGATACGTCCAGAATAGCACGAATGACTGCAAAAATCGAAGAACATTGTTAGTCAGAATCATTAAAGAATAGGTGAAAAGCAGAGAAAATTTGATTCCTTAAGTTGGATATGATAGCAGGAACTTTATGCAGAAAATTGAGTGGATATAATATAGGATAAGAAGTGGGACTGAAATCAAAGTGCTTACCATAAGTCCACCCGTAATTCCATCGAGTATAACCCGGTTCCAGCTATCAAAATATGAATTCACCGAGAACTTTGCCTTGGCTATGAGTCCAATGGAAGTAACAGCCATGACAAGAAAATAGAAGATAAACCCCATTAAACCTGTGAACCCCAAAATTCCAGCAATAACTCCTCCAATGATAGACATAAATGTTCGGCTGCATATGAAAACATGTTAATATATTGGCATCAACATAGCATTTAACATCTCAGTAAGTGTGAAAAAAACAAACCTGTAATATATAACTTTCATGTTATTTTGCAAATTCTCAGCACTAAAAGTTGGTACATCATTGCTAGCCTCATTTGATTTTTTCTCAGATGAACTTGAATCACTAGGTCCAGCCATAACTTCTGCTTTATGCTGTGTACAGCTTTCTGGAAATTAGAAAGAGATAAATGAATTATCAATGAATTTAACACAAATCCATCACTGCCGATTCCAGTTTACAAAACAAAGACATAGCGATGGAAGCCATATCACAAAGTCAATTACCAAATCAAGCACAAGAGATAATACTTAAAACAGCATAACTACACAAAATCCAAGCAGCATAATGTCACAAGGTGATGGAGAAGGCTGCTAATCTTAAAGTCAGCAACTTGAAGAAAAAACATCATAAAGTCCTTATTGTTTAAATCAGCAATACTAGATGCAGGGGAATTTTATATTAGAGCAATCCATCCTCAACAATGACTAGATAAAGTTTCTACCAGTTGACTGAGATTGTACAAGAAATTATGATAAAAAGAAAAAGATACTATAAATTCATGGGAATAGTTGGTGAAAAAGCTAGGCTTTGCTAATCCAAATTCCAATGACCCAATTATAGAAAAGGCAGCATCTTTCAAGTTTTGGAACATTGATCAAAAGGCAGCATAGAAGATATTATCAAAATTCCAAATTTTGAACTAATTAATATGAAAGATAATAAGTAACATTGACACATCGAAGATAATTGAACCGTAGGGAAGGAATAGATCTAAGCATCGAGAAATCATTCAAAAACAAACAAAACAGGATACAATTAAGAAAGAAACATAAAAAGTGCGGTTTTGATTATGACAGAAAGAGAGTTACGAACTTGAAGAAAAGTAAAAATTCCATAAATAACAAAGGAAGGAAAAGAAAATTTACCCAGAAGATCGGAGAACACGAGGGAGTAGAGACCTTTTTTCCTTCTGTTCTGCTACTGAGAATCCAGTTCGATACAGTAAACCCGATTTGTTTGTAAATTTATGTTATTATATTATAAAATTATTATAGTTATTTCTTTATAACCCCCTTCAGTTTTTTAAATTACAAAACGGTCCTCTTATTTCAGTGTTATTGGAGAAATTAGAAAACGGCGTCTTAGTAGAGCGTTTCATACTTCGGCCAAAAGACAGAACAGAAAAGAGTGTTCTCATCTTGAACAAAAAAAAAGAACAGAGTGTTCTCATGGAGTTCGGTCTTGTTCTCTTAGTCTGACAGCGCATCTCCTCGAAGTCCATGTCTTTCTCCAGTTCGAGTGTTTTGAGGTAAGTTAGATTGTTTGGCTTTTGAGTTTCGAGTGTTTTTTTTTGGTTTCGTGAATTCAAGCAGTGAAGTTTTTGAGCTTTAGTTGGTAATCATGTACTTGAAAGAAGGACGTTCTCTATTGCTGAAAGTGAAGAAACCTTCAATTCCATTTATTTTAAACACAAACCCAGTTTTGAAACCCAACAAGGATTCCCAAACCGAAAAAAACCAAACCCAACTCGACGAATCCCAAGTTCTCAACACATTAAAACAAGAACCCAATATTTCTTCAGCTTTACACTATTTCAAATACATAGCGAATTCAAATTCCTTTAAGCACACCTTACAGACATATCGATGCATGATCCATAAGCTTGCTCTTAAATCAGAAATAGATGGAATTCAGTATCTTTTACAACAGATGAAATTAGAAGGAATTAGCTGTAGTGAGGAGTTGTTTGTAATTGTGATTGATTCTTATCGCCAAATGGGATTAGGTGAACAAGCTTTGAAGATGTTTTATAGGATAAAGGAATTTGGGTGCAAGCCAACGGTTAAGATTTATAACTATGTTTTGGATGCATTGCTTAGTGAAAACAGGTTTTCAATGATTTATCCCATATATGGTAACATGAAAAGAGATGGTTTGGAGCCGAATTTGCATACTTATAATATTCTTTTGAAAGCTTTGTGTAAGAACAATAAGATAGATGGTGCTTGCAAGTTGCTAAATGAAATGGCAAGTGCAGGGTATTCTCCTGATGCCGTGAGCTATACAACTATAATTTCTTCAATGTGTAAGCTTGGGAAGGTTGATGAAGCAAGGGAGCTCGCGATGAGATTTAAATCATATGTGAGTGTTTATAATGCACTGATAAGTGGAGTTTGTGGAGAACACAAGCTTAAGCAAGCATTTGGCTTGTTATATCAAATGTTGCTGGAGAGAGTAGACCCCGATGTTAGGACGTACTCAATCCTTATTAATTCCCTATCAAATGAGGGAAATGTTGAGTTGTCACTTGCAGTTTTGGCCAACATGTTTCTGAGAGGATGTAGCCCGAATATCTACACTGTTTCTTCTTTGATCAAGGGGTATTTCGTGGCAGGAAGGGTACATGAAGCTTTAGATTTCTGGAAACAGATGGCTCGAGAGGGGTTTGAAGCCAATGTGGTTGTCTATAACACTGTAATACATGGTCTCTGCTTAAATGGAAAGGTGGGTGAGGCTTTATCAGTCTCCTGTCAGATGGAGGAAAATGGCTGCCCTCCAAATGTAACCTCATATAGCTCTCTTATCAGTGGATTTGCAAAGTCTGGTGACTTGGTTGGTGCATCTGAAATATGGAACAGAATGATAACTAATGGTTGTCATCCCAATGTTGTGGCATACACCAGCATGGTGGATGTCCTTTGTCAGCATTGCATGTTTGACCAAGCTCATTCACTTATAAAGGGGATGGCATCAGAAAACTGTCCTCCTAACATAGTTACTTTCAACACGCTAATCAAAGGTTTATGCAGTAGTAAAAGAGTTGACTGGGCAATAAAAGTACTAAATCAAATGGTGGATTATGGTTGTGTGCCAAATATCGTTACATATAATGAGCTACTGGACAGTCTCTTCAAAGTAAATAGACTAGAAGAAGCATTTGGGCTTGTGAGGGAGATTGAAGAAAAAGGGATAGAATGGAATATAGCCACTTATAACACCATTTTGTCAGGGTTTTGTCATGCTGGCATGCTAGGGGAAGCTCTGCAACTTATTGGGAATATGCTGGTTCGAGGTATAAAACCTGATTTAATCACATATAACATAATAATCTTTACCCACTGTAAGCGGGGTAAGGTGAAGAATGCTGAGCAACTTTTGGAGCGCATTAGTGCTGGAGGCAACTGGCATCCAGACATAATATCATACACTAGTCTTCTGTGGGGCTTCTGTAATTGGATCGGTTTAGAAGAGGCCATGATTCACCTTAATAAGATGATAAGTGAAGGGATATATCCCAATATTGCAACATGGAATGTCTTGGTCCAATGTTTGTTTAACAGCTTAGGTCATTTGGGACCAGTTCACATCCTGGATGATATTCTAGGTCATGGGTGAGAATGCTGTTCTAACTTCAGCCGAGATTCTTTCCGGACCAAAGCAGATATATCTGCAAACCATTCATGACAATCTTACAGATACTTCCTGTTGGCTGACTAGATATGCATGTCGCCAAGTGCAACCCTTGGTGGGTTTATATGTTTGATACTTATATCAGAGAAGGCTGAAAGTTGTCCATGCTCTTTTTTCGAATCACCGGGTTCTTGCAGATTAGCAGTAATCTTTGCTGTTCAAGCACTTGGTAGCTCTCAGCCTAAATTGTTCGTCCACCCAATTCTCGGTTATTCTTTCACATGTCATACTTTTTCTGTTTCTCACCAACACAAAGTCCAGATGGCCATGTCATACTTTTTCTGCTTTTCACCAGAACAAAGTCCAACTGGCTTCTGATTCCTGGAAAATCTTGTGAGAAACTGGAGGTTGGCATTGACGTTTGTGTCTTGTAAAGACTTTTACATCAATCGTTACAACATTTTTTTTTCTGACAGCTCCCTTGGATGGACTTGATCATTTTTGTATGGCTAAATTGATTAGCGAAAATTCATGTAAGCCGAATTTGTTCATGTAATAGATAGAACTCTGTATACATGTTTCTAATAAACTCAATATATGTGGATTCCTTTTAAAATAAACTAATTGAAATCTTTATGATGATGAAAAATAGGTAGTACAAATTATCACTAGTTCTTAAAGTAAAGCCAAAAACATCATATGGGGTGGGCTAAAAAGTCTATAACAACCAGTGGACGCCGCTACTCAGGATTCACTTGTGGCGATGAGCACGGTTTAAATGAGACTTGGCAATCTCGCCATTGGCACCCGTGGGGAAGAAACCTCCGGGGACGGTTTCATTGCCAGTTCCATAGACAATCCTCAAAATCTCTTCTGGGGTCCTATCATAAGCCATGGAAAATTCATCTCCAGCAAGCACATTGCCTCTGATTCTTTCTTCGGCACCTCGGAATTTGGGAACAATAAGCCCTTCATCCTTCCACCCTGCATGTCCCAGCCTGTTCCTCAAGTGTGAAATGTGATTTGTGAATTCTGCCACTGTTATTCCATATGGCTTCACCTTGTCTACCGCCCTGTCGTACAACAATCCTCTGATGATAGCATCTTGCCCTGATTCTACGCCTAGCAGCCCTGCAACCAGCTGAGGAACCCCAAAAAAAAGAAATAAACACATTATGAACCAAACTAATATTAATATACAAGACAAAAGTCTTGGGGATTGATTTGACTGGGGCTTCTTACCCTCTTTGAAGCAGCATTCTCGAGTTTTGGGTTTGCACCAACATATCCGGTGAGTCCAACATAAGGAATCAAGTAGGAAGCAATGAGGAAGTTGACGCTATTGGCATAAGGATCAAATGGGGGCTTGAAGGTCTTGTTAAATGCATGATCTATCACTTTTGCAAACACTGATGGACTCAAATCAAGTTGTGGCCTTGGGAATCCCTTTACTGTTTTCTTAATTGCCCTGCATCAATCGAAAAACAATTTAGTTCCTTTATAAATTTGTCGTTTACAAGTAAAACATTGTGAAAAGAGAGTTTGAGGGAAGAAGAAACAAACTTCAAATGGCCAACTTCTTGGTAAGCAAATTGAGTGATGACATCTCTCGTCCAAGGACCAAGATTGGCCTTTTTGGCACCCTTGGGAGATGGACCTCCCCCTGTCAAATTCGGAGCAAATTTATCCAAGCCATAACCCAAAGCACCAAACAAGAAAAACTCAGCCTCTAAATACTCTAGATTGAGTGGGAACTCCAACAAATTCACATCAGATTTGGGGATGGAGGAGGAGGTTTTGTTAGCTGTAGGTTTGCGTGGTGGCGCAGAATATGCACAAGGTAGGAGGAGGGAGAGGGAGAAGAAAAGAGAAGAAATGAAAACAATGGGTGCAGAAGAGAAGGGTGATGCCATTTTTTTACTTCTGAGTTTTGAGTAGTACTAAATGGTAGTGATACCGATGATGTCTACTCCAAGGCCAGATTGCTGTTTATATATACACAAACAATTGTGTAATGACGAAGGCGTTGTGTCACGTGGCAAATGGTAGGGTCCTTGGTCAAACCTTCAACATTGCCACGTTGTGTTTTTTATGTTTCATCAGTTACGGTTTCATGGGGAACAGGTTTCAGGGTGTTTTGCAGTTTCATGGTCTTACTCTTACCAATTAATGGACATTGTCTTTGCATTGCATGGTAATAATACCATGAAAGTTTGTTTCCCTGTAATTAAGTGCGCATTTAACTTGTCAATGTAACAGATAAGAAAATGCAACATATTTAACCTCGATGTTTCTATTGAATAGCGGTGAAAGATTACACATAAATGTCATCAAGTCGGGGGTTTCAAGGTGTTATTACTCCACACCTACAAAAGGAATGGAGAATTAGCAAATTTTGCTCACTAGAGAACAAGACATTCTTCACGAATGTGTGGTTCTTGAGGTTTCTACATGATTTATATCAAACATAATAATTCCTTTATTTAACACTCAAATATATAGTCATACAATTTTAGAATGCTACAATGCAAACTTCTAAGAATAGCTCTTAAACCTGAATACAAAGAGATGTTAACAAGAAAGTACCTATCTAGTAACTTTATGAGCTTTCTGGTCTCTTCTACCTATATTACCTACACTAGTTGATTTATCATACAAATCTTCTTCTTCTTCTTCATCTAATCCAGCAATAATAGCACCTTCAACATCAGCACCTTCAAAGATATCCACATCATCCTCACCATCCCAATCCTCTTCAAGATCTTCATCGTCTTCAACTTCATACTCATCATCATAATCTTCATCATCATCCTCTTCCTCATAATCATCTCCATCTGCACGAATGGTGTGCCACTCAGGTGGAGGTGGACAATCCTCAGTGATTGCCTCATCTCTTTTTATCACAAGATGCCTAATAACTCTTTCATCTTGGTCTAACATGGTCTTGAAGTCATTAATCCATTTAGCTTCCAGCTCAAAGTTCATCAACATGTAGTGGGCACTGTTAGCTTTCTTTATCGTGTATGCTAGTCTTCGAAGACCCCAATCGTTCAGTCTCCATACCCTACCCTTCTTCTCCCTCAAGAAATCTGCAGCAAGTATTACATAGATTTAAGAGGCTTATAGCAGATACAGAAAAAGAATTAATCCTTTTTTTCATTTTTACTTTTTGAGATTGTTCTAGTTGAGTTCAACAAGAATCTGAAACCGAAAGGCGCATTTTGGTTTTGGAGGAACAAAGCTATTAATTAATACCTTTATCTTTGATCATTCAATCTAATTTTTCAAAATTGATCAAAATCAAAAGTGGTTTTAGATGATATTCCTAGCAGTCCCTACTGCCTTTCCTCAGAAATGACACAAGAAGAGATATACCCACTATGTAATTCTGTTTCAGACATGTGCAGAGGAATATGTTTTATCTTCAATGAAAGGATAGATATAAGCCAAAATGGAAAAGAACAATATTCATACAAATTATATAGAAGGAAAAAAAAAAAGTAAAGCAGATGTATAGGAGGGGAAAGCTCACCTTCAACTTTCTCATTGACACTTTCAACCTCTTCTGCATGCTTCTCATGAATTAAATAAACAACCTCATAGTGGCGCACTGTATAAACAAGGAGAATAATAAAGCATATGAAACTGAGCAAATTCCAAGAATCATTAGCTTGTGAGAGAAATTAATAAACAATGTACCACAGGGAAAAATCCAGGTGCTCTACGAAATGATTTAAAAAGTATAGATTCTCCATATTTGATTGAAATCAGACCAAATGAACCTTTGATTTACATAGGCTACTAAAAACATGAGTTTCCATAAATCATTCAAGTTTACTCCAAGATGCACATATTCAAGTATAACATTCATCTCATTTAAGAAAAGCAAAAGGCAGAGAAATGAGACTGCATTTGTGGAAAAATTAAGCTTGAAGGTTTAGATAGAATAGATATAATAGACTAACAGAATTCTTCCAGAAACCAACCGCAAGTTTCTTAATGCTTAATCCTACAGACTAGCACAAACCAGAAAACATATACAAGAAGCAGGCTTACTGCGTTCAACATTCAATGCGCTTTGCAGCTGAAGATTGAGAGATTCATATAATTCTTCTGCAAATTCACAAACAACTTCAATGAGTACAACAGGGGTATACATATTCTATATATATATATATATATATATATATCTGAAGAAGCAAAAGTGGGTTAGAAAAACTTGGTGACCATAACTTACGTTCTTCATCATCAGCAAACTCAGGGAGAAGTCTACCATCTTCCTGAACTTTCTTCTGAAAATCAAATAGAAAAGCCACATCCCAATTTCAATGAGAATAATTAAGCAATAAAATTATCTCTCATAAAACACAAAAACATCACATGAAAAAACTCTAAACACCATAAGAAAGTCTTGGCCTTTATCTCAGATTATGCCAAAAATTGTTTCTTCACTAAAGTAACCCTCAACAAATATTTAACATAGAAGCTAAAGGAAGAAAGCAGAAAAGGGAACAAGGAAGAGACCTCTTTGAGAAGGACAGCTTCAGGGAAAAACCCAGTAGTCTCATCTGGCTTGGGGATGAAACTGTGAGCGTCTTGTTTATCATCATTGTTCTTGTTCTTCTTTGCCTCCACAACTAAAAGGTTTCTACGACCAAGGGAAGAATTCTCCTGCGGGAATTTCAAGAAAGAGCTTTGGTTTCCGAAGAACCCACTTCCAATTTGCAGTTTAGGAAGCGTTGGAGCAACAACATTTGCAGAGGAGTGTAAGAGAGACTCCATTGTATTGTAGGATTTTGAGCGAAGTTGCAGAGACGAGATGTTTCTCTTAAATATCTGGAATAAGGATAAAGGCAAATGGACAAGAAGAAGAGATTTAGTTATGGGCTTTACTTCAGCGGATCATTCTACTTCCTGTCCAATCTTTATTTAGTACTATCATTTTATATTTCAGCCCAATACATCTATCCTTCTTAATTTTCTTTATTTTTTTTCCGCATGCTATATATTATTATGCTGATAACAATGTTATTCATAATTTTTAACTTTATGTTAGTCCAATATTTGAATCAAATCCACTACTACATAATTGTGGATAAAAATATTAATTTTCTATGTACCAAAAAAAAATTAATTTTCTTAAAGAACAATGAAGATTGCTTAGATGTAGCAAACTAGCAAAGTTTTCTTTTAAAGTAAAATGCTACTACTTGTTATTAATTTCAATAGAGACAACATTAAAATTTACTTGAAGTTGGACTAATTACATACTACTACCAAAAGATTTTAAAAGAGAATAAAATAACATTTAATGCGGGCAATGTAATTGTAAATGCATTTCTGACTGGATTCAAGTTTTCTTGAGGGCAATCAGTTTTGTACGGCCAAAAATTGGTTTATCTCTGGAGACTGGAGGGAAATCATGATGACTGCTCACAAATCACCATTGTTTCTTTCCTTTCTTCTTTCTCTTGTTTCCACTACCACCACTGCTATTGCTACCATTAGTCTTGGAGCCACTTCCGGCTTTGGCCGATGGACTCTCAGCAGAGGTGCTACCGCTAAAATTGCCAAACACACCTGCTTGTACTGCATTCTGCAACCACTCGAAGAATTCTTCCTCGGTCATGGTTTCTTCAAGATTAGGCGTTGGTATCTTTCCACCTCTCTGTCCTGATCCTTTGCCTGTAGCATGCTTCGATGTCACACTAGTGTTCACATGAAAACTTGGCTTATGCGTGTTGGGTGGACATCTCATTCCCTGCAACAAAAACAAAACCCAGCATACACTTTGAAAACTCATTTCCCTATACCCAAGATCTCACTGTCTTTTCTGCATATAAAGCGCTAGATCATGCCGAGCTTTAAATTAAGAGATGTTTCAAAATCTCCCACTCAGACATATATTCATGATGAATGGTACTAAGTAAACGTCACTTTACCTGACAGATATACCATTCAGTAGCATCATATATCTTGCTATCAGCACAAACATAGGCAGAGGGAGCATCCACCTACACCAATAATAAAATAACTTTATGCACAAAAAACCAAACTAGCTGGGACGTTTGTGTCATTAGAGAAAAGTATCAGCATGTAAAAAGTAGAATACAGTGTATACCTTCTGCAATAACCCGAAAAAGAAAGGTTGCGAGGATTGTTCAACCCATCCATCTCCATCTTTTGCTTGATGGAAATCTTTGCATTCCTTAGGCAAGATAAGTACAAAAACAAAATTAATTTATTGTCAATAAAACCGGAGTCCCTCATGCCATATATTAAAATATGCTAATTGTCAAAGTCATAAAAGAAGAAGACAAGTTATAGTGCCATTTTAGGTCAGACAATATACCTGGCACCATCTTGCTCGAGATTTTAATTTCTTGGTGTATATCCAGACATGAAAGTTACTGCATTTTTTGCAAGCAATTCGCCTAGATTCTCCAAAAGGTTCCTCCCCATCAGCCTCTGACCGTGCAAATCCAGAGGAAAAGAACCCATGTCCACCATTCTGCACAATGCATTGCAATAAAGGGCATAAGATGCAAAGATTGGTAAACATACTAAGAATTTTGATTCTATGGGATTTATCCAACACATCAAAACTCCAATAGGTGATAGCTAGGAAAATGACAGAGTCCAATGAGACAGCCAAAAGTCTTAAAACTGCAATAAACTAAACTCTTTAAGCAACTTGAACATGATAGATATTCTTCAATTATTTTCAAGTAAAAACATGCATGATGTATTTTCTAACCTTTTGAGAAGCATTTTGAAATTTATGGAAATAGTTTAGCAGTTCCTCTCTCCTAAGTTCATCATCATAAGCTTTTCGTTTCAAGGAATCAAGTAAGACCTGTAAATGAAAATAATATTATTACTATCAGAAACTTGATGTTAGACCACCAGGTAGATCAAAAATGATAAACCAAGAGATTACCTCATATGCGTTTTGAAGCTTTTTAAAAGCTTCTGCAGCCTTTTCATTACCCATGTTCTTATCAGGATGGACCAGCATTGCCTAGGAAACAGTTAGCAAAATTTCAAAAACTTGTTAATTTTGGGTAAGCAATTGGAAAGAACTAATGGATAACGGATATCAATTTAAACCAAACAATAGAACTTTCATAGAAGCTCACTTATATTTTACACTATTGACTAGATCACAATTGGAAAAGAAAGCACTAGAAAATTTGAAGAAAATATTCAGAATGAGCAACAATCACAAGCGGAAATATGAAACATGATCATACAAATAATGTGAAATAAACAAATTTTCTACCTTTTTCTTATATTCTCGCTTCAGTACATTAACATCAACATTCTGATATCGTGACAAACCCAACGCAGAATAGTGATCAGTGCAGTTCAACAATCGAGCAACTTCATCTTCAGAAGTTATCTCAGTATCAACCCCACTAGTTGAAGCCACCCCAGGACCACGATCGGCTGAAAACCCTGGGACATTATCAGAGAATGAAGCATGCATTGACTCGTCACTGAAGAAGCCTGGTTGATTGTGCATTCCACTGGTTTGTTCAGGATTTCCGTCAGATCTTGCTTGATGATTTATGTTGTTCTTTAGGTAGTAGATCAAAACATCACTTGAGATAAAAGATAGATTTAAAGCCAAAAGCAAACCAAGCCATCCAGCATATATCCAAGCACAATACACAGAATATATAGTGGTGATCAATAGTGCAAGACGCTCATGGCTAAATGAAAATGCCAGTCCTGAATGATAGTAAGCAAGCATTAGAATTTCATAAGTTTGATAGAATTAATTTGCGAATAGAACTAATCCAACTAGAAAAGGGGAAAATGATCACCTCCAAGGAAGATCACAAGAAGTGTTGTCCAGATACTTCCATAAAACCACAGGAAAATAATTCCAAAACTAGCTACCACCAACATTGCAAGAGTAAACCCAACAAAAAATGCTGTGACAGCAGCTACAGCCTGAATAATCAAATTTTAGACAAGTAATAAGAATGCACAAGTTGCAAATAGCTAAAGAAGTTCCTCAAAAGAATCAATAATCTTTGTGAGAAAATTACACAATGATGCAACCAAAAGCACAAGAAATTCCTGAACAAAATCAATACATCCTCGTGAATGAAAAAAAAGATACTTTCAAATTCTATTGAGGCATCAAGACCTCATTGCTAAAGAAGTAATAAAAAAAGCAAAGATGAGAAATGCAGCCAGGGCTTACCAAGACCATAAGGAACTTCAGCATCCCAACCATGGCAATCACAGAGAAAATACTGCACCACACAACTGAAAAAAGAGATGTTGTACCCATGCGCAGGAAGGAATCAATGCCCCTAAGAGTACAGTCCAACCAAACTATCGACAAAAGTAGCACTATATTTCCAATATGCATGAGCCACTTCAACACAACGGGATATAGTTGCTCAATCTTAACTTTGACATGATCACGAGCATTATAGATGTTAGTTGTTAGAGAAATGAAAAATGGCCTCTGCCTCTCCAGCCACCGGCTTATCACCTTCAAGGTGGATAAAGCTGATGTTCTCACGTTTCTTACCATCACATTATCAGAAAACTCCAGATTCTCCATGGCATCTTTAAGGTGAAAACCATTCAGGAAGCAGCCCCAAACCCCCTTTTTGTTTTCTGGATGAAGATTCCCATCAGGTGATATCTCATTTTGTTCCCTTGCACTTGAAGCTTCCTGTGAAGGTGCATTTTCAATGCAATCGCCTGAATTACTCCCAGAAGAAACTGATTGGCCGAGACCCTCTGCTGGAACTCCATGCCTCTCAGTTGTCACAGAGTTCTCGTAATTCTGCCTAGAATTATTATCAGTACTCGTAGGATGACCTTTAGTAACATTCTCTGTCAAAGGACTTCCAAGAGGGTTGCCATTGGGTAGTTCCTCCCCAGGGAAGACCTTTATATCATTTGACTTTCCTCTTCCTTTGGCATCAGAGGGTGGAACACCTGCATCTGAACCCCTTTTTTTCCCATTCTTCTGCTGATTTCCTTTCCGAGCCATAGAATTATCAGTAGTCTTGTAGCTTCTTAAAGAAATTAATTCAAACCATTCCTAGTCTATCAAGAGAACTGTGCAAGATAGTTGACATGAAAAACAAACCCCTCTAAACAAAAAATTTCACCTGTCACAAACGATTGCACACAATTAGGCAGCATAATTTCAACGCATGCTTAACAGAAGATAAAATTTGCATGGCTCTATGCTATGACAAGAAAGAACAAAGAAACCCATTTGGAACCAAAACATAAATTTCATGACAGCAGTTCGTTCAATGCACAGGAAAGATAAAATAAGTTGAGAAAAGAAAGAAAGAGAACCCAGAAAGTCAAATCCTGAAAAAACACAAAAACCTGAAATTTAATGGAAGAAAGGGTAATCATATTACTTGAACCAGGGGAAGTGCAGCCACTTTGGAGAAGAAAAATAAGAGATACCCAATAAAGAGAAATTATATAATAAAAGCCCTAAAAATGAGAAGTGAATGAGTAAATGAGCATCAAAGAAAAGGGCACCTATAAAGCGTGATTCTTTTGTTCTTAAAACTGTATAAGCTAAAATTTGGTTGGTCTAATCCTTTTTCCACTAATTGAAATAATAAAAAAAGATTGAATTGAAGGAAAAGCCTTTTAACAAAATAGAAAAGGTGTGTTCTTGGAGATGACCAAGAAAAAAGACAGGATTTTGGTTTTGGGGAACTGCAGAAAAGACAGTCTCAAACACACAAAGCTCTAAACGGCAGCTCTGTTGTGTGTTCTTTCTCATCGTAAGACCAAGATTGGATGTTATTGTTGGGGCCTGTTTGGTTGCTGACTTTTGGTTCACTACTGTCCTCGACTTTCTTATTCCCGGTTCACGTTATCAAAATCATGCGTTTGGCTTATGATTTTCACTTTTTTTAAAACAACTTTTTTTTAATGTCAAGAAAACAATTAATTTTATTTTTTTAATCCGGAAAAAGGAAAACAATTTGAAGGTTAGAGTTAGAGATTTGATTAAGTCAACTGTTTTTTTTTTGAAAGAGATACTTAAATAATCTTTTTTATAGTGCAGTAATTATAATTTTGTGCACATAATTAAGATATAGATATATAAATCTAAAACTTTGGAGTTAACGAAAAAATATAGGTTAGTTTGAATTGATTTTATGTGGTTTAGAGAGCTTCTTGCCATGATTATATTCGTGGCATTCCTTCTTCCCAGATAGATTGGAACAATATAATCATAGAGAACATGCTTTAATTGCTTTTGGCTCCCGAAATTGAAAAAGGGACATTTTGGTAGAAAGAAAGAAATAACTTTTCCTAGTTTCAATATTCTCTCGACCATAAAATTTGTTTTAATATACTATATTTGATTGGAAGTGTTCAAAATTGATACTGACCAAAAAGCTGTTACATTCATTCATGATGAGAAGAGTGGTGGATTTAATAGTGAATTGGGTTTATATTTAGTACAATTACAAAAGCCATACATCTTTCAGAAAATATATGATGTTTGCTTTGCCTCCTTGAATTTGCTTTTCAGATTCTAAACCCAAAGCATTCCTTTTCCTGCAATTATAAACTCCATAGACTACATTGCATACATATTTTGAAGATAACATATTCAAGCTTCAAAGAGAGGATAAGGGCAGTACCAAAAGAAAAAGGGAGGATAAGAGACAGCAGTCAGCACCCATATTATTTGACCTAATATTCATTCTAAAAATATGATTAAAAATGACTTAAACAGATTACAATCACTAAAAACGTGTGATCTGCTCTTGCTTTCTTAATAAGAAAGGAAAAGAAATTCTGACAGTCAACTCTTGAACAGGCTTTCAAGGCAGGGAAGCCTGGATGAGGAAACAAACCTGACGAAAAAAAAATAACAACTTTACAAGCACAGAATGTAGGCATACATATGTCTTCGTTGAAGCAAAATGGACAGCATAAATGGAGTTGCATGCTTCAGATGCTCCCAACCATGTTACAACTCAGACTAGCTTACCACAAATTAGTTGGAATATACTGAATTGAAGGTTATAAAAATTCATAAATTGTGACTTTTGCCATTAAAAATTACAAATTTCACAACTACAGGCACACTCAGCTTAACAATTTGTTCCATATATATGAAGAATTGCATACAATTTCACTGGTAAAGAAAGAGAAAATTCACAAAATTTACAAGTAACAATGATAGCAATGAGTTATTTATGTACAAAAGTTCATTAACATTAATCACACCTTAATCACAAGGGAAGATTGTGCTGCGAAATGCGTGCGCTGAGAACCACAATGGGAGGGTGGCATTATTCTTCACAGAGTACATCTCCTTCCACACTTTACTCCTCTGATGGTATACTAAGACCTGCTTGTGGGTTGCCAAAAACACATATTCACCAGTTTGAGTGATGGGGAAAATGCCCGGCACTAGTCCCTTAATGCATCTAATACTCACCCTATCCACCATACACCATATTTCCTTCTCATAGTCTTTAATCATCCAAATCTTCATCCATGCATCTGAAATCTGAGTCAAAGATAAACACCCACTGAGCTCCAACAAATAAACTCTATTCCCAGTTCCATAACTAACTTCATCAGGCAATGAAATCTTCCTCCAAACCTCATAATCCAAATCAAGTGCAAGTATATAAGAACAACTACCAGTCAACCAATGAAGGGCACCTTTAACATATACAACTTGATTCTTATTCATATGGGTGAAATGGTCTTCTTGAAATGAAACAAACTTCCTCCACTTGTTTGAATCCGAATCATATATCAAACAGATGAAAGTGCCATCAGGTCTATGACCAAAAGTGCGATGATACCCTGCTAACACAACATTAAACTTGTTCCTTGATAAGTCACACGCTAAACCAACAAGCGTGGCTTCACCATCAGGGTAAAATCGTGTGACGTGTCTCTCCCTACTCCTAGGAAGCAATTTAAACTCTCTAGTCATAGGGTTACAGACATAGTAAACACCCTTATCAGGAATGCTAGAGCAGCACAACAAGCCATTACATGAAGCTCTGACCTTGACTCTATCTTTCAAGAATTCCAATGAAAATTCAGAGACACCCCTCAAATCATCAACACAAATCAAGCTTGATTTTGATTCCGTTGAATCAGAAATCTCAACAAGGACCATGGGGTTCTTAACAGATACCTCATTGTAAAGCCTTATGAAATACTTGTCTGATGCTAATCTATACCAAAGTTTGCAAACAGTTTTTGCTTTAAAAAGAGACTTTACAGGCAATCTTGCAAGAATTTGTAGAATAACTTCATCAGGGAAAACACCCATCTTCTAATTTCATAGTGATTCAATGGTGAAAACTTAACAACGATAAAGGCAAAAGATTAAATTTTGCTTACCAGATGAATAAATTTGGAGATGGAATTGAAAACCAAACTGCCATCTCTGAAACAAAGACAAAGCCTTTTTCTCCTTTTTAGTCTGATGGGATTATAAAGATTACTTTTTTCCAACAAATAATGGTTTGGTAAAAGCTGATTTGCGTTTGAGGAATCCGTTAAGGGCCAAGGGGTGATTAAAAGGAAAAAGGATCTGCGAAAAGTAAATTTGGCTAAAAGAGAGAGCAAGTATTCAGCAATTTCAATGGCTGCGATGAAATAGCAGTGAATTTGGTATTGGGCCGTTGACAAATGTGTAAAGCGGTCCATTGGGCATCTAAGAAATATAAGTAAATGGGCCTTTTTCTTCTTTTCATTTTTTGACAATTCATTAAATGGACTCTAGCCCATATAGAAATGAAACCAAGGAGAAAAAATGGTTTATTAGGAATTTAGGAGAGGGCTTATCAGAAGAGGGAAGGAGACAAAAAGTGGTTAGTTTAAATGGATTGACACTGATTTCTTTTAAAAGTTTTTGAGTTTGAGTATGGTGTGAGGTTAATTTGTAAATATATATGTATATATATTAAAAAAAAAAAAGGAGTGAGAATAAGACATGGTATTGGTTTTGTCCTTCGAGTTTGGCCTCATATCCGTTAGGTAGGTATATTAGACTTCAACCGTTCAACCAAGATCCTAAATGCAGAAGCTTTCTTGACACTTATATTCTCTATTTATAAGGTTCGAATTTTAGAACATACTTGAATGGTATTATACAATATTTTTCTTTAAAATATTCCAAACTTATTATGGTTATGTAAGTGATTAATTTCATTGATTATAGGGTTTCTATAACTTGTGATGCATCAGTAGGTGCTTTTCTTCTCCACCTAAAACTTAATTCCATAATAATATACGTAAATAACCCAAAAACAGAAATTGGGCATTGCCCGAATGAGCACGTAGCCCCTCCCTCCAATAAACAAAAGGACTTTAATTTCAAATGAAATACCAGTTCCATACTCATCCTCCACCTCCATATATAATATCCATTTGCTAAATTGTAGATAAAGAAAAAAGGGGAAGAAACAAAGAACACCGCAAATTAAGATTCCAAGGATGCCTCAGCAGGTAACGCAAGAAATGAAGGCAAGAGCTGAAGTTTGTTATGGTGATGAAACATGCAGAGAAAAGTTCAGCTTCTTATTAGAACAAAAAGGGTTGCCAAGTGGGTTACTAACTTTGCAAGACATACAAGAATGTGGGTACGTTAAAGAGACAGGCTTTGTGTGGCTCAGACATAATAAGAAGAGGGACTTGTACAAGTTTGAGGATGTTGTCATCAGCTTTGACGATGAAATTACAGCTTTTTTCGAGCCAAACAAGATCAAAAAGCTGACCGGTGTCAAAGCCAAGGGGTTTATGCTTTGGGTCACCTTGACCGAAATCTACGTCGACCAAGAAGAAGAATCTGAATCTCCCCTTGCATCAATCACGTTCAAGACTCTGGCTGGCTTCTCCAGATCATTTCCGGCATCGGTGTTTAAAGTCCAGACGGTCAGCTTTCATGACGAAGCTGATGAAGCCAAGGATGGAAACTAATAAAGTTGTGCAACAAACAAGCTTTAACTGTTCCAACTTTTCTTAATGATCTGTACATATATATGGATATTAATTTCCTTGTCGTGAATTTAACAATCATCATGGTCATGCTAATGCTTATGTTTGTGTTTATATTTATGTTTACGTTTGCGTGCGAACTTGAACATAAGAAACCACTCGGCTATGGCCAGGCAGAGAAAAAGCAAGAATATGCTACAAAATGCTTGTGGGCCGAGAATATGCTTGAAAAATGAAAATGCCCAGTTCCTAGATTCCTTCTCTAATCTGAATCTCTACCAATCACGCAAAGCTTAAGCTGGGGCATAAGTATTAACAAAGTCCAAATTTCAAAAATATATTGTCAAAATAATGGTTTGGGTAAATGGTAATCACTATTCACTAATTATTAGGTAACAAGACTTCTAGGAACAGTTATTGAATCTCACCTATGCGGTCGATTTATCAAGGAAAACAAGTCTCTGGCTCTCCGCTACACAAATTCAACAGTCTCCAGGCGATGGCCCTGGCTAAAAGGCTTGACATTTTTCTTCCAAAATCATCAAATAATTATAGCCATTTTGCTGTCATCAAAAATCATATAATCCTTTATAATCATAACCATTTTTCAATGATATTTTTATCAGAGAAACTATACCATTACAGCCCCACAGAGCCTGCCATAAGTCGATAGGGAGATCTGATCACAAATCTACTTATATAAAAGAAAGAAACAAGCAACAGGCTGTTGTAGCAGTTTAGCAACTCAAGAGATATCAGATTTAATTAGATTATAAACTTCTATACACAAGAGACTGACTGGATAAGTTGATATGTTCATGTCTATACAGAGTAGGTGTCAGCATTGCACCTGGTTCATGCATATTATAATTTATAAGACCTATTTTGAGTCATATCACCCAAGTGAAGAAACATGACAGCATAGAAAAGGATCAATTCGTGCAGCCAATGACGGGTTCAAAATGGTTCCAAGTCTCTCCACACTTCAGCTTGCACCCTGATAAGAAGATGGCAAACAAGCATTAGTTATTGGTTGCACAGAGAGTGCCATAGCATGAGTTATGAGACTGATTGTGATGATTATAGGCAGAGTAAAAATCCTCAGAATGCAACATGGATATGGTTTTCATCTAAATACAAGTAACACTTAAAGTCCAAAGATACGTCCTAAGTCGGTTTCACTGGTTATTTCATGCTGTATACAACTGAGAATTCATTAGGTGGAAGCAAAAGTTTGTCTGAAGAGTAGCCAAGAGGACTGTAGTAGCAAAAATAGCTTTACTAAGAAGATGGGAAAAAAATGTTATTAGCAATGTCTGCTAGTCTTACCGTGGAAGCAACCCATTTCCCATCAATCCACTCTAGATGAGGCCTCAGATCAGCATGGTCAAATTCCAGTTCCTCGTTTGAGGTCCAAAAGTAGACTGAATACCTCGAGCCAGTTAAAACTCTAACAACTCGACCAGTCCACCACCCTTCATTATACCAAGCATCAACACTTTCAAGCAATTTATAGGGGTAGGCATGCTGAAACTGAGGGGGACAGGGCCTTATGTATGAAGCATATGCCTCTTCCCTAAGCAATGCATCTTGATCCTCTGTTTTCAGTGTCTGATATTCCACCAAATATTTATCACTGCCTAATGAGTCAACTATAACAGCAGAGAACCAAGAGCCTTCATAGCCTTGTTCATCACTTTTAACTTCTACCTGCATCCCTATAGGACATTTTTCCGGAGGCCTTTTCCCCTTGACATCCATCTTCTGTGGCAACTTTATAGAGTTAGATACCACTGGCTGTGACTTTTCCTGCATGTCAATGTCATAGCTTAAGATATTTGACGCATTCTGAAAGAATAAAGTGGAAAACAAGGTGATCATGGAGATTGTTATATATAGAAAGACAGCTAAAGCACGAAGGATAAATCTTAAAGTGATATGGTGTACAGGAAAACCTTTTGCCAACGAAAGAGGAACAAAAATTCATTGACCAGTAGTAGGAATTGGCATTTTAATCCTAGTTATTTAATGGATAGTTAATCTGTTGCCAAATCCAACCTGCATGTTCCTTTTTATCAATTTCTCAAATTAGTTAAATTTTCAGCAAACAGGCACCTGATAATGCAATCTATATCAAACTCTAGAATAAGTTATAAATAGAATCTGTAACTCATACCTCAGAAGCAAAGGTCCATTTCCCATTCATCCAGTCCTGATGAATCCTCAAGTTAGAGTGATCAAACTCTAATTCCTCATTTGATTGGCTGAAATAGACAGCGTACTTTGATCCATTGAGTACTCTGGAAATCTTGCCAACCCACCATCCATCATTATAGTATGCATCAACAGCTTCATGCAGATTAAAAGTAGCAGAAGATAAAAGTTCAGGCGGACGTGGTCTGACATGGCGCTCTTCCGCTTCCTCTCTCAAAGGCAAATCTTGCTCTGTTCTTAATGTCAAGTATTCCACAATATACTTGCCATTCCCTATACATTCAACAACAACAGCTGTAAACCATGAGCCCCTAAAACCTTCTTCTTCACTAGTGACTTCAACCTCATCGCCCTTTTGAAATGTGGCATTTGCAGCTGATCTTTTTCCAAACACAATCTTCACCTTGACCTTTCTGGATTTATCAACGTTTTTTGCATAGTAAGGCTTAGCCTGCAGTCAACATTTTATGAAGTAAGCACATATTCATTATAAATACAGCATTTAAGAACATAATTTCAAAACTCAGGGATGGAACTTGGAACCCTTGTCGGAGTAACTTCTTAATCATAAACCCCAAAGCTTGTTCATTATTACCAAAAAAAAAAAAGCTTGTTCATTTTTTAATCAAAACCAATGTTCCCACTGCAAATTCAATCATTCACGAAATGAAAAGGGGAAAATGTACAGAAAAGAAATAAAAAGGTGAAAATGTTCATCCAGATGAAACATGCAAAAAAGACCCATTAGGATCAATTGGACGTTAAACATGAATGCGGAACAAAATAGGCACAAGAAACCCATTATCCAGCAAAAGAAGGCGATTGGAAAGATTAATAGAGATTTACCGGTTCGGTGAGAGGTGGAACCCAGGAGCCATCATCCCATTCTCGATGAAGCCTTAAATTATACTGTTCAATTTCACATTCTTCTTCTTGTTTGGGTACAAGATCACCATCCCCATTAAAACACACAACATATTTAGAATTCTCAAGTATTTCCTTAACAACCCCTTTACGCCAGCCGTTTTCCCAGTAGGCGTCGACGGAATCCCCATGTTTGAAGCAACGATTGAGCTCAAGCGGCGGTGATGGTCGCACGTGACTCAAGTCCACGTATCCTCTGAAGGGTTTGGAACCCTCGACATCGTCGTCCTCGTAGACTGCTTGGTATTCAACGAAGACCATATTCTTCTGGCATGGCGACGGGGACCGAAGCTCCGTGGCGGTGTAATACGCACCGTTTGATCGTTTCACTTCCACTTGGTCGCCTTTGCTTAACTGACCTTGAGATGGTCGTCCTCGCATTTTCACGGTACTAATTTTTGTTTTCCCCTTTCTCTTGAAATATTTTCCCGAGAAAATTTTGAGTTAGAAAAAAGAAAAGCAAAATCCCAAGGTGATCAACTGCAGTCTGCACCTAAAGAGAGAGTAATGGCGGGATGTTGTGAGCTGTAAAAAAAGTAAAAAGAATGCCCTTGAAAGGTATTTTAATTACAAAATTACCTCATTCATTCCTCTCTTGTAACTTTGAAAAGGTTACCCTTTTACGTACTTTTTTCTTTAGGCAACATTTTTTTGCCACTCACCTAATAACATTAATATTTATATGTGACATTGTTTATCTAATGGCAACAATAGTAAAGAGAAGTTGGAAATGGAAAGGACACATCATCAATATTTTATTTCTTTCTTAATAAAATAAAAAAAGGACAACAATCATTTTTCTGATTAATTAAGAAATGATGATTTGATCTGAATTGTGGAGCTGTGGAAGTGTTTATATGGCGGTGGCGGGCAGCGGTTGGCCGGAGAAGTAAGAACGGATGAGGGAGAGAGCCTGGGTGGGTTTGGTCAATGGCACCAAATGGCCTGCCCCTCTCACTGTCACCAATGTCAGCCCGTCGTATTCCACCATCCTCCCTCCCACCTGTCAATTTGTATTTCCCAAAATCAGAGACAGACATTCATTAATTTCATCTATTTATATGCTATAATAATTAATGTAATTCCCATGGAAATGGATTGCAAGGCAAGGCACATTAATTTGCAGTTTATTCACTCTCTTTTCTCTTACATTTACTACTTTACATGATGATGATGATGATGATAATGATTTACTTATTTGATGCTATTGCTAATGGCCCAAGGTCCATATGCACAACCCTCCGTCTGGGTTAAAATATTACTGGCCATGTGACCCAAACCTTTTTCCTTTTTTGGTGAAAGACCCAAACCTTCTTTTTTTCCTGGCATCAAAAAGACCCAAACCTTTTGGTGAAAGAAAATTTGTCATCGTCTTTGACTCTTTGTCGCTACTTGAGCTTATGGAAAACTAGGTGGAAAGTGGAAACCATTTAAAACAAATTTTGGTTTTGGATATTCATATATGGTAGAAAATAGACATTGAAGAGAAAAAAGCATCTGCAATACTACATTTCAACCATTTTATTTGCATCATCATATATGATGAATGTGTATGACATTATTTTTTTCCCCTCCTAGCTAATTCCCAAAATCATTATTCTTTTTTTGTGTAGAAAAAGGGGAAATATTGAAATTTACCATTATTATGTCATGAATCATGATGAAAATTTGCTTTTATACTAGTTTTTTTCGCTAGAACTTAATTGGCCAAGCCCAATTTCAATTTGTGTGTCAAATTGCAGCAAAAGGAAAGAAAGAAAATGGAATTAGAAATTTTGAGCAAAAAAAAAAGAAAATGGAATTAGAAATATATATATATACCGTAGTGAATTACCTGATGTTTGTGGAACCAAGAACGCCAGGGTGATTTGAGAGGAAGCTTAAGTGCTTCAACACAATATCGAGAACTAATCACTGGTACTCTTCCATCTGTGTCTCCACTGTACAAATTAATTTAATTCCCATTTTCCATATGATTGTGACCCTATATAACTTAATTAATTTATAGAATTAGAGTATGAAAATCGATCCTTCTTACCTATAAATCCATATCTTGAGGTTTCCTTTGATGAGCTTATGGTAGATAGGTAGTACGGAAAGAACAGAGAAGTTATATCTCATCAAGACTGAATCACTGGTGGATTCAAAGGAAAATCATGTTATTAATTAGGAAAAATGTAAGAACTTAATTATACATTGAATTTAATCCAGTATATTTGAATCACCTGCAGCTCTGATATTTTCCTCCCCTAGTGTTTGCATGAAGAGAAGCTTGAACATCTGCCCTATTGAAATAATCTTGTGCATTATCAGAATAACATGGATCGTAACCCCCACGGATCCTCATCCTTCTTAACCCATTGCTGCTTGTGAAGTACTGCAAATTACGATTTTTGATTCTTAATAAAAATCCTTTTTCCAGTTCATGACTGTATCAGACAGAAAATATGTTTCTACTGCATGGAGTATATATTTACCTTACTGACACTACTTGATGAACTTGTTCTATTACTGACACATTTGGGGGCATAGATATCATAAATATCGATATCTGAGTAGTTTCCAAAGAGTTGGTCAACAAGATCATTACAGTGGTCCGACCAGATCAAGGGCTTGAAATCACAGACTTGCTTGATTTCATGGTAGAGCTGGTCTGGAATTACAGAGTGGCTCCATGCATAGTCTACTATGCCGGTGTAGTCATGCCAATCATTGGTTATGGGATTTCCTACCTGCAATTGATAAAATTAATGTAGGAATTAGGCTTTTTTTTTTTTGGATGGATAATGGATTTGCAGCAAATAAAGCTTAATTTCTTACTATGAAGCCTTTGAGATTGATGAATGGGTATTGAGTTCCATCCTTGTTCCTATCAAAAACAAGCTCTGCTAGTTGGGGCACGTAATGGCCTGCAAGACAAGTAATAATCAATGATTATATTATATAGAAAAAAGAGAAAAACAGAGGGATTATAAGCATGGAAATATAGTTTTACCAGCATAACTCTCTCCTGAGATGAAGAAATCATGAGTTTTGAACTGCGGAAATCTTTCAAACCAGTTCACCAGGAAACTGTAGGAATCCTCAGCTAAAAGTCCAGACAGAATGGTGGTTAAGTTACTTTCTTGATCAACTTAATTATAGAACTAGCTCTAGTTTTATAGAATGGAATCTGAATTGATTTCTGCAGCTAGTGAAGTGAATTACCAACAAATGCATCGTCAAAATTTGTGAGATCAGAAGACGTATTGGTGTAAGAGAAGCCAACCCCAACTGGAGATTCTACAAACAGCAAATTGGCCACTACATACGTCGGGAAAAAGAAATCAAATTTGAATTTGGGAAACTATTATATTTTCTCAACTTGATTAGTAAATTGGATAGGAATGAAAATCAAGGTAGAGCCTAGAGGAGGAGTGAAACCTTTAGTCCAAGAATATTGGTTGAAATGAAGAGCTTCACCATTTTTACCAACTCTTAATGGCCCCAACTCCGAAGCTGCACCATAGGCTATTGAGGAACAACCAGGTCCTTCAATTAAGAGCCAAAAAGTCAATAATTTCATAAGTAATTTCAAAACTTGCAATGCAATGAATGCTTGTATAATAAGTATAACCTCCATTAAGCCAGAGTAGGAGAGGTTTTTGGGAAGGTTGAGATTGAGCTTCAAAAAACCAGTAGAAAAGTGCCCTCCCATGCTCTTCATTTACAGTAATATACCCTGAAAACTGTGAAATGGATGGAGTCGACGGCTGCCCTGGTAGATTCATTACTCTATCACATTCCTGAGCTCTCAAGTACGTTCCTGTTCCTGAGGCTTTAATAATGCCAGCAATTAACAAACTGAGAAACAAACATGCCATTGCCAACGAGGGAGAAGGAGTTACTATTATGGAACCCATTTCTCTGTTTCAACCACATTAATTTTGCAAACCTAAGTTAATGGAGATTTACTAAACAATAAAGTACATTTCAACATCTTCTTTGAGTAAAAGTAGAAAAGTATATACACACACCACACACTTTCGGTATTTGCCAATTGTTATTAATTAAATTAAATTAATCATCCAGGTCTATAAGGACACAAGCACGGGAAAAGAGTTGACCTGAAATATTGAATGGTTGAGATTAATTGGAAAGCATCTTTTAGTTGAGAGGAGAGAACAACGAGGATAAAAGGTCAGTTTCGAGCTTTTTGTTCTTTTTTTATCATTGGAGTTTGTAGGGTACTGTTTGTTCTCAACTTAATTCCACGTACAGTGGAGATGGTCGGCAATATTGACTGGGTTACAACTTAGAATGATGCAGACATCAGAAATTCGTATTAAATTTGCTTTTCAACTTTAAGCAATTATCTTTAGAACACACTGCCAATCATTTATCTTCAAAAAAGCATTAGGAAAAGACTAAAATTGGTGTCCCTTCTTCTCAAGTTCCTACGCTACAAACATGTTTTGCTTGGTAACTCGGCGGATGCCACAAAGCCCCCTTAAGTTAACTTCCAGCAAAGACCAGACAAGGTGAGAGCCAGAAGGAAACCCAAACCTGAACAATATCCGGTTCCGGTGTTTGTGTTTCTCAAACAGGAAACAAAAGGAAAACAGAGAGAATGGCTTGCATTGCATTAATTCTGTTTTCATAAAATTTCTTAGAAACTGTTTGACAATGAAACTTTATATACGATGAGATACAGCAGAAGGAAATGAAGAATTGCATATTTTAATCACTTTACAAGAAAATGAGACTTATTTAGAATCCTATTAGGCGAAAACACCTATATACTGCTATACATAAACACCTGTGGAGCTTCATGTTGAGTGTTCCATAGAAAGGAACTATAAAGGGGGAAACAAAAAGAGGACGCTAAGCTAATAAAATGGTCATGTCAGATTTTGCAATTTGCAGCAAAAATAGCAGTCCTGCTAGCCACAAGCCCATTTTCAAGTGACCCATTCAGACATTTAGTAAGCATGCAAGATGGTACACTGCCTTGTGCATAATGTACTTTAGGTTGTGCCAGTGGCCTCATACACTTTCTGTCTATTATCTTAAAAAATTTCATCAAATTTCTTATGATTATGACTACCTTTCTACTGAGAGAACCCAACTTATCTACAATATTTCGATATGGACCATATGGCTAATAATAGATCATCCTAAAGTGGAAACAAAATTTTTGAATTTTAAAAACAAAATTAATTCAGAAAATGAGTATATGTCAATTCCTTAACCGGAAATTGTGGAGTACAAACAATGTATTGTATAATAACAGGGGTGGTTGCCTACACAAGGTCTCGAACATGAAATCTACCTAAGTTGCAACAAGCCACTTACCACTTGATCCAAACCGGTTAAAGCAATTTAATTTTGAGTGCAATGAATGAAAAAAAAAATCTAAACCTTTTCGGTGGGCATGGCCCAATTTTACCATTAATTTTTCATTGAAATCCAATAAAAACATAATGGGAGTTACCGGCCCATAAAAGACCAGCTTAGGCCCAGAATTTGGGCTTTTCGTTCGCTGATCAAGGGGTCAAGAATACTAGTAGTCCAGTACTATTGAGGAGGGCATATTTGTCTTTTTATAGACTGAAAAACCCTACCCGGCCTTATAAAATGAACAAAACCTAGGTTTTTTTTTTTTTCCTTTTTTTCATCTTCTGGCTTTAGTTCTTCATAAGTGTCGCGCCTCCAAATCAACTCCCCTCTCAGATCTCCGAAAATGGTAATAAGTTTTACATCTGTTTATTATAAGCTGAATTTTGCTTTTTTATTTTGTTTTGACGTACTTGTGCTTTGATTTCTCGTTGTAGTCTCTGGTGGCGAACGAAGATTTTCAGCACATTTTGCGTGTGCTCAACACCAACGTCGATGGCAAGCAGAAGATTATGTTTGCCTTGACCTCCATCAAGGGTATTGGCAGGCGTTTCGCTAACATTGTCTGCAAGAAGGCTGATGTTGACATGAACAAAAGGTCTGTTTTGTTTCTGGTTTCTGCCTTGTTGTTTAGTATCTTATGTCGATGGCTTATTGTGGATAACTGGGATGTTTTCTCAAATTTAATCAAGGATATATGCTTTTTGGAATTTCTGTCAGAAAAGCACATAGATTTGGGATTAGAATTATTTGCCGAGGAAAATTTTGAGTCTGATAGGCTAAAGTTGTCTGATAGGCTAAAGTTTGAAATATGTGTATAGTAAGCTATGTGCTGGTGGTGTTATATTGTGGAGATTTTATTTGATCTTCTGGTTTGTTGTTACAGAGCTGGTGAGTTGTCTGCCCAGGAGCTGGACAACCTCATGACCATCGTTGCTAACCCCAGGCAGTTTAAAATCCCAGACTGGTTTTTGAACAGACAGAAGGATTACAAAGACGGGAAGTACTCCCAGGTTGTTTCCAACGCTCTTGACATGAAGTTGAGAGATGACTTGGAGCGCTTGAAGAAGATCAGGTCACTTTTCTGTTTCAATAGTGCTAGAAATAAGGTTTTGCTTGTATATCTCATTTGATATTTTATAATATATACATATACAGAAATAGAATATGCCTTTGCTTTTTAAGTATATGACTGACTAAGTTTTGACAATATGGTTTTGAGACATTCTGATGCATTTGCTTAAAACAATGTATTTATGTTATGTTTTTTGCTGTTTGTCATGTTTAGGCCAACAAAAACCTTGAAATTTCTCTTATGTAATTCCATTTATTACCTTTGTATTTGATTTAAGTTTCACCTTCACTCATGGTTTTTGTGTGAAAACCCCAAAATATTAAAATCCATATATAGTTATATTCAAGTCATTAGTAGCTTAACTTGCTCACCTGCCCTCTCTCATCTCTGTTAACCTTCTGCCATGGGTTAAGAAATCTGGAAATGATGATAGACTTAACCTGATTCAGTCAGTGTAGTTTCTGGTTTAATTCCATGCTATTGGGGCATGGTATGGCATGGGATAGCAGGCTAACTTCTTAACTCTTTGATGCAGGAACCACCGTGGTCTGAGGCACTACTGGGGTCTTCGTGTCCGTGGTCAGCACACCAAGACTACTGGTCGCAGAGGAAAGACTGTTGGTGTCTCTAAGAAGCGTTGAATGGTTCATTTTGTCAGGCAGAGGCAGAGCTTATTTCTATGCTCATCAAGACAGATTTTGAATGTGATTTTGTTTGGGTTGGATTTTTATTTTAGTGACAGACAAGTAGAGTTTTAATATATTGTTTGATCTTAATATATTGCGTTTTAAGAATACTTTCATTAATCTTAGATTCGATGTTTGTTTGAAATATGAATCTCCCTTGCACTTGGCACCTTTGTTTGCTGTCTGATTCTAAGAAATCCTAAAGTAGTAGATGTTTTTGGGAAGGTTGAGATTGAGCTTCAAAAAACCAGTAGAAAAGTGCCCTCCCATGCTCTTCATTTACAGTAATATACCCTGAAAACTGTGAAACATCGAATGACAGATATGTGAACGGGGAGAGGGAAAATTTGGGGTACATTTGAGCTATGGCTGAGGATTCAAGCTGTCAGAAAAGGTTTAAGCTTTTAAGTGAGATTTTCTGTTGTCATATATTTCAAATTACACACCAAAAAATGCCAACTATATCAAGAGTCGGTCAGAATGGCGTCAACTTGACTTGGTAAAAGTTATTAAACTCTATTCTCATTTGCAATTTCTTTTGTCTATACTATGAAAAACAGAAACACAACAGATGAAAAGCAATAAAGCATACAGTAAGCTAGCTAGCATCAAACTTACTGCATCCTTAAGCCCATTAACCGGCTCTTGGGGCATGATTCGAGACCAGTCTATTCCCATCCTAAATATACTGATGCCAGTATCTTTAGCCAGCTTCAGTTCAGTGTCAGGATCAGACCAAAATCTTAGCCTCTCCTCCCTGAAACCAATTAAGAGCAATACATTTCTCAAGTGAACAAAAGATAATTGGAGTCAGAGACAAGTAAAATACATCTTTTATGCACACAGGACCCATCTTGTAATTAGTAAAGACATCACATTACATAGCAACGCTTACGGGTGAGGAACATTGTGCCATGCGGCTACATTATGATGGCATTCCTCATTTAAAGCAGGCATTTTCCCTTCTTCTTCTTCTACCTCAATAAACTTGTGTAGCCCTCTAACCATGGCTTCCATGGCTATCTTAAGAGGCTTCTTATTCTTAGTCTTCTTGTTAGGCAGAGCTGGATGGGAAGTACCATCAGCAGTAGAAGCACCAATTACTGCATCAGCTTGGGGCGGTTCATCTGCTGATTCTGACTTGTGACAAGGATTTTCTTCTGCAAACTCTAGCCAAGCATCGTGGAGCCTGTCTTCAACATGGGCTGGCGCTGTTGCTAATCCAAAGAAAAACTCATTTCCCCCTTCACCTGTGCAATTATCAACATTTTTTTTAAATGCCTCAATTATTTCTCACACTCACACACAACTAACAAGAAGAACCGGAAATTCAATTCTAATACTAAAGCCATTTTGCAAATTCCAACCAGAGAGTTCATCTCGAAACTTGTTAATGCCTTTCTAAGATTCAAATATGCAAGCTCAAAAGCTATACATTTAGCTAAATACCGATTACTTCAACCATCCATTGATAAATTTAAAGGCAAAAAACCAATCAAGAAATGATGGAGTTGATTGAGCCTTTACCGTGTACATTGAAATCAGCTAGCGTATCAGAGGATTCATCGATGGGAGACTTGAAGCGTCGAAGATTCTTTTTCCGGTAACGCGAGAAAGAGAAAGCGTTGGCTGCGACTGACAGTGTCATAATGATTCCGGCGAGCTTCGTCGCCGATAAAAACAGCGCTGTTACTGCCATTTGTTTGGATTATTTTCGAATTTCGAATGTCGAGATTGATTTAAGATAAGACTAACGACTTTAATTCGAGAGGTTAGTTATCGTTAAGACAGGGGAGTGACTTGAAAAATACTAGATACGTCCACGAGGCAGAATGCTTGCTTAGTCTACTATATCCCACGAGTTGAGTGGCGTCTGGCGTGCACGCAAGTGAAGAAGCCTTAGGCCCAAATTAGTCCAGTGATCTAGTCCACATAAAAAATTATAAGTATTGGGTTTTTGGACCAATAGAATGTTGCTTTCAGGTCCATGGGCTGCCCGTAAAATCTCTCTCTTGGTAGTACTTTCCCAGAAAGGGTTTGAATTTGGCAACGGGTGGTTGTTTAAAGTAGTTTGGTACTTGTTCCCTTCAGTAATGTCTCGGTTTTGAGTCTTATGAATGGAAAAAACCATTGTTGGAAGAGATTTACCCTCATAGTGGACCAACCTGGCTCGAATAAGGTTAACTTATAAATATACCAAAAAAAAAAAAGAAAGAAAGGGTTTGAATTTTATAACTGATTGGTTGAAGTAGTGAACATGTTTAAATAAGTTTGATTTCCTATAAGGGCATTTGTTACCATATTTTTAACCTTCATGCTCCTAGCCCGAAAGGATTAGTCTAACTGTGTCTAAGGTTTAGAGGGCTGCAGATACCCTATTTCAAGGAGGGGAAGGGTTTGAACTTTGAACTCTGAAAATTGTGAATGGTCCTGCACTGCACAACTTGAACAATCAACAAAAGATGAGTTCATTTTTTCTTTGTTTTCTTAGTACAGTACTAAATATTTAGAGTCAACTGGGGGTGACCTTTTGAGCACCAAGCACTTTCAATGAGTGTTTTTGTCAGCATGTATATATATAAAAATAAAAATTGAATGGGGTGTGGCCCTAATTACAATGAAAAGTCATGCTCAACCTGCAAAATATGGAATGAGTAATTTTTGTGGGCCTTTTTTTTCCAGTTTTTCAGAATCTGATGAATGGTAATTTCTCGATCTGATATGCTTTTGCTGGCCAGCCAGCAGGTTCTTATATTTGATGGCTAGCTCTAATCAACTCTCTCCAAATTCAAGAATATGCATGGGATTGGGATGGGATGATTGGTGTGAATTATTAGGTTAATTTGATGAGTGGAAGTGGAAACTAGCTAGAAAGGTTTCATTTCAATTGCAATTTTAGTGTGGCATAAAATGAGTCACCAATGAATAAAAAAGAAAGAAATGGGGTTTCATTTTCACCGTTTATTAGGAGGAAAAAATGTTGAATATTGTAAATGGACATGGACCACAGAGCAGGTAGCTACTCAAGTTTTTTGAAAACCTTTATATATAATCACACTCTCTAGTACTTAATTTGTTTTGTCTGCAAGAATCTTTGCAGGTATATTAATTTGTTCCTTTTCTTCTCTCCCAAATGGAAATGGGGCTCTGCCTCTCCAAAATACCACAACAGCTCCAATTTGGACTCACATGGCTCAAGAAATTAGAAAAGAATAATATTGAGACATATTGTAATTATATATAACAGTAGGTTTATCTTTATATCCCAAACTTGAACATTATTGGTTTCCTGATTTGGTTATAATTATTATTGATCAAAGGAGTACTTACTGCGCTTGCCTTGAATTGCTTTTATAAATCTGATCATGATCTTTTCTTTTGCATGCAATGCAATATTCCCTCTTTATGTATAATGGTTTTTATTCGTCAAACAAGTGGATATTTTAATTGTCTCGTCCTAGTATTTCAGTGATTCCTTGTCCCAACATGAAATTGGAACATATGTTTTCATGGTCGACTCATGTGTCGTCACATCAACTTCCCAAAGTAATACTGGCTACTATAAGATATTTTAAAGATTATATATGATATATAAGATCATATAGCTAGGAATTAATGCATGCAACAGCTTCAAGTTCAATGGTAATTCAATTGATTTGGTTACATTTTTTAGGTATGGGCATGAATATGATATGGAGGGGTAAAAAAGCAGAAGTGAAAGGAAAGTGCCAAAACCCAAAACCCAAAACCCAAAACCCAAAACCCAAAAGCTAAATTTAGTTATAATATTCTACTCTGCATAATGTTTGCCACCTCTTTCAACATGTCTGCAACTTGTAACCATGCCTCCCCTAAACCCTCTGCATAATACTATCAATTTGTTAATTAATTTTTCAACTTAATTATTTGAATTTTGATTTCGATGCGCTGTTAATTTGACTAATTAATTATGCTTAGTAAGTACACACTTGTGTTGTGTGCATGTAAAGACTGAATAAACAAGTGATGGAAACTTCGAGGGTTATTTTAATTCGGGGGTGTGGGAGCATGGAATTAGTAACAATAAAGAAATGAGAATTGTAAGTTTGTGTGTGATTTAGTGTTGACTGCGAATTACTAAGACGCTAGAAAGTGAGGGAAATGGAGAGAATCCATGCGAAAAAAGAGATAAAATAAAATGAAGAAACGCAGGCCAAGGCAATAGAATTGGGGAAGGTGATTAATTTCGCATTATTTTGACCATTCTATCTTAGGAGACTGTGAATGCCATTTTACCCTTCACAATTGCTTTTTAATTTGCATTGCTCCACCTTCTAATTAGCCTAGGTTTCCATCTTCCTATATATATATATATATATATATATATATACTTTGAAATAATCAAATCTCTACTATATATACTTAACATTTACTTAATAATTAAGGTTTTTATTTACACTTACCTAGATTCCCATTTCATCATCTCATTGCATAATTTAGGCCTGCATGCTGCAATAATGTCCTTGTACGTATATATATAATTTGTCAAATTAACTAATTTTATTTAATCAAATTAGTAATGAAGAAGCTAGCATGCAATTAAAATCACCTGAAATTTTGGCTGTTTAAGCTTATAAGTATTAATTAAGATTCTTGACCCCAGCTCAAACACGGTTCATTGGCTAATTAACAATTCACCTAATTTGGAATTGTTCATTTAGCTTATTCATTCAAAGCCAAACACATGGTCTTTCAAGCATAAACTTAATTATGTAAAATACTTAATTAAGTATTCACAGTCAACACGAAACGAGAAAAGGGGACGCCAAACCAAAGCCGTCCAAACACAAAACAAGAATAAGAGGAAGCAAAGTAACATACGTATATATAAATGGTGTTAGTATGTCGTAGTTTTTGAGTGCCGTACGAGGATAATTAGTAAAACATATGAATGAATCGTGTTCCTGTGGATTGACCATGTGGAAGTTGTTTGTTTCCTTGTTTTTGTTGGCACAAATGCAAAAGTCCTAAATATGTCCGACACATGGAAAATAGGAGGTGGGGTCGTAATTAAGGGCATGAGTCATCCAAATTAGTAATATACTATCTAACCCTGTGACCATCTGGTTCATGATTAATATGGAGTTGAGTCGTGTCAAATTCATATGAGAGAAACTCTCAATTTACAAGACTCAAACCCGACACCTTACTGGAAGGATATTAAACTCTTTTCACTCAACCAAATGTAACTATAATTTTATCAACTCATATGGACGAGGGTCTTCCATGAAGATGCAAGTTTTATATTTCGAAACTGTTAGGAATACTTTTAACTTTTTATTCACGATTTGGAAAAGATTAATATATCAAATTAACAAGAACTGAGAATATATACCTTGATTAAAAGTTAAAACCAAAATGGGAATTAGCCTAAAGTTAGGTATGGAATTGAATTTGAAAATTTTTAAAAAAAAAATGTTGGGTTTTGGACCCGAATTGGCTGTTGCTTTCAGGTCCATGGGCTGCCCATGAAATCTCTGATATCTCAAATTTCCCCACGCTCTCTCCTTGCTCTGGCTTTATAAGCCTAACCCATCACTCACCTTTTCACTTCACCTTTCTTGTGCTTATTATTAGCATTGCTCATATTCTCATAAAACCTTTGTTTCTCTCAACAAAAATGGAGGAAAAAGAAAAGCTTTCTGAGGCTGAGAAGAAAACCAAACACAAGCTTCCACAGGGTATGAAAACAAATCAAACCCTTTTATGTATTCAACGTCTCTATATCTTTTTTCTTTATGGCCCTGCTGCTGCTGCTGCCATCATTTCTTTTTCATGCTCATCATAATAAAGCTACTCTATCTGCATATAAATTCCTTAATTTACACTTTCAAACTTTTCATCATTGATTTCATAACAATAATAATATAAAACAAAAACATGAAATTTTCTCTTCTTCGTTTCTATTTATTTATATATATCTATCTCTGTGAATTCATGCTGCTTATATATAATTAACCATCCAATGTTCTTATATATAACTAATTATTGATTCCTATATATTAATTATATGTCGCAGTCGCAGGGATGCATGGGAGTTTGATAAAGAGCAATAAATTAGAGTTGAAGAATGAAATTATTGGAGGATTATTCCAATATGGTGCCGGCACCTGCAGCTATCTGACAGTGGCTTCTTCTTGTTGTTGTTCATGTTAATTTGGTGCTATCCTACCTGAGCTTTTTTTTTTTTTTTTTTTCCTTCTTTTCTTTTATTTATCTTCTTGACCTTGTAAGACCTTTTCTTGACCTTGTAAGACCCCGTCCAGTTATCCTTGTTCTTGTTTTTGTTTTAGTTTAGAACTCTATATCGCAACATTCTGATGTAGAGTTTGCGTATTCTTCCACCCCATTCCCGCCCATCTCTTCTTCTCCTTCCTTGTCTATCCCTCCTGAGCTATTCGAAAATCCCATTTCTGGGCTTTTCCCTTTTCACTTCCTTCATTAATTAACATGTACTAAACTTGATTTAGCAGGAAGAAATATTATTGCAAATTTTTCATGCTACTTGTAATAGAAGCAATATATATATCAGAAATGAAATATATATGTAGTATATACTTACTATATATAACTCAAGAGTACTGTTATTTTATTTTTTTTCTTAATGCCTAATGGTTATGGACTTATGGTAGTATATTTTTGTAAAGAAGAAGGGAAAAAAAGGCAGTAATTAAAAGGCTTTCACTTTCTTATTCTGTTAAGGCCATCAATGTCAATTGGTATTATATGGGCAGAAATATGCTTTTGCAGGCATCAGTTTCGTTGTTTTATATGTTGTTGGGGCCTGGGGGTGAACACGTCTGAGACTGAGCAAGTGAGAGAATAAATATTCTCTCTCAGATCTGTGTTTTTTGTGTGTGTGTCTAACACTTGTTCTCGTGACTGCTCTCTCTTATGGTACATTTTAACAACATACATATCCACTGTATTATTGGAGTTCCCTTTATCTCTTTCCATAACACTTTCTTTTTTTCTTTTTAATTAATTTTGTACCAAATTAGAAAAGGCTGATTTAATATTCTATATTTTTCACTTCCATACCTATAGACTATAGTTGAATGATGAATGATGCCAAAAGATAGAAATCCTAAAAAAAGGAAGAGAGACAAGCTTGATTTCCTTAATTTCATCTAACATCTTTAATTTTACTTTCTTCTTTAATGCAAGACAGGTGGGATATAAGTGATCAAACTACTGAATTTGGCATATATATAATTGCCCTAGAGTCTAGTACAGTTAAAAACTTCTTCATTTTTGTAACATCTCATTTGTATAAGCTTCTATCTATCTATATATATATGTGTGTGTGTATGTATATGAGGATGGATGATGATCAGAAACCCCGCCATGACTTATAGACTTTCATGCCATTTCAGACATGCATGATGATCTTGTCTTTGATTAATAAAAAAGGAGAACTACTCTTGTCCTATATAGGAAGAAATCTGTGTGAGATGTTGGGATATTTTTTTATAAAATCTAGTACTAGTACATACTATAGCTATAATAATGCTTTATTAATTTGCAAATTAATTAACCCAGTGTTTAATATATATGTATTGTATAGTAGTAGTGGTCAAGCCTTCAAAATGGAATCCTAAGTGAGCCATATATATATATATATGATCATCTTTTTGAATACCATGTACTTAACTTCAATCTCAATACTCAATAGCTTTCTTTTCCTCAGTAAATCATCTCTATAGAGACTGGCTGTTTTATATTTCATTTCATTATACAAAAGGAACAAAACCTAAACTGGCCAATGAAAAACAAGCAAAGATTTTTGTGGTAACTTACAAATTAATTAGCTATATGTATATATACAATATTTAATAGGGAATGCTCTGTTTTCACATTTCAACATGATTTTCCCAAGTAGTATATTATATTATTGTCTCTCGAGATTCCTAACACAACATTAATTGGAAACATGTCAGCGTCATCAAAAAACTTTTTTAGGCAGTTTGGCTCCAATAATGACTTTGGTTTTTGCCAAACATATCACTTCAATTACTACTATTTGTTTTTAAAATGTCAGCTCATGCCCCTTAGCCCCCTTACCTGTGACTGTGAGAGTGAGAGAATATGTTGATTCAACATATAATATATAAACCTGTCCCGCAACTTATAATCTAACATGCAATTGTGTGAAAGGGACATGAAAATTTTCAAAGGATATATATATCTATACTATATATATAGCAATATTAAGCTAAGATATGGAGACTTCACATGGACCTGAAAACGATTCAAAATGGTCATTGAATTAACAATACAATATGTGATGTGAGTTCGACCCAACCCTTACCCTACCGAAAACTCAGCACACAACTCACTAATCAGATAACAATTGGTATTGAAATTTGAAACCCCACTAAACCAAAAGCTATATTGGAAATGAAATCAGAGCACATGGTTCAAATGCCTACCATGCACATACATCAATTAAACTTCTTTAATATAGGATTTATTAATATAATATATATACTAGTACTAGTATATATTTTCCACCTTTTATTTTTTTATTTTATTTTACATAAAAGGACTCAAAGTTCCCTTTTGCTTCCTATTGTTAGTAAGTGGAGGTGAAGTGAGATACTGTAGCTCAATTTTTCTAAGCGAGGCAGCCTCTGTGGTTTTGTAATGGGCCCCGCAAACCCAAATTGTCAAACAATCACGTTGTAGAAAAAATTGTCTTATTAACTTTTTTTTTGCCCTTTAATTATGGGTTAAGGATATTTTGTTCCCTAAATTAAATTTTCGTGATATTTTATCCATTCCATTTTCAAATCAATCACAATTTGTCTCTCTCTCAAGGGGAATATTGTCATGAATGTGAAAAGTTAAGGTGGTAATTATTCTGAATTTGGGAATTTAAAGAGTAACTTGTTACAATTCAAAATTTATGAGATAAAATGTCTTTCACGTAAATGGTTCAGGAGCAAGAAGTGCTAATAAACCATATATGAGTCACGAGACATGTTATTATAATCATAATATCTGACAGTTACATTGAAACTCATCAACTCCTACTCAAGATATGATTAGGGAAAGAAAGAATAAATATAGGTTTAGTGTTTGTCAAAGAAAGGAATTGTGAAATGTGGTACGCAGAGTAATAATGAAGTGGTTAGACTTACTTTAAGGATATTGAAATTGAGTAGTACCAAAAAGAGAGTGGTGACTTCTAGCACAAAATGATTGTGTCCGCAAGTTGGGGCATTGGAAAGCTGTAAGGCTTTAACCCTCCAAAAAGAAGAGAAGGAAAAAAACATGTTGCTGTCCCGATCGAGTCACGGCCATTTTTATTTTTATTGTGATTTTTTGGCAGTAAAATTAGGGGAATGTGACAACATAACATAAAAGCTAAAAAAAGGTTGAAATGAAATGAAAGGGTTGAGTTGAGAGTTGAGAGTTGAGAGTTGAGGCAAGGCTCAAATCAATCTCATAATTTCTCTCGTATCCTATTTCAGCTCTTTTCCTTTTGTGTTAGGTATTATTCCCAACATTGGGCCCATTTGTTTTTCAAACTTTTTACCATCTTTGTCTAACATACTAACATGCTTCATTCATTAGTTTTTTTTATTTTTAAACCCAAATTATTCTTTTCATGAGTCATGACCCTTTGAAAACGAAAGGATTTCGTTTCGTATTTGATTATTTAGTAAGTAAAAACCAAAAAAAAAAAAAAATTAAAAACAGCAATGGTTTGATTTTGACAAGTAATTGAAAATAAGGGCAGGTTTCGCTATCAAAATCATTACATCTTAGAAGATATTGAAATGCGGATATACTTTACTCATAAAATTGATATTTAACTCATCTTACTGGGTTTTGGATAATCTTTGGTCTAAATAAGTTTATAATTCAAGTTCGACAATGCTCTTTTTGTACTTGATAATTTTATTTTTTTTAGATAAGAGTCATTTTAATTTCTTGAAGAAATTGGAATTACAAACGTACAGGAATATCCGTACACCGCTATATGATTAGCACATTACCGAAATGTAATCTATGAGCCAACAAACCCCTTCCCTATTGCAATGTAAATAAATCTCTATACCCAAGCATAAACTACCTACCTAACCAATAACCAAATAAACAAACAAATAAATTACAAACAAACTCACATTACATGAGAGTTGAACCCAAGACCTCATGGTCTGGGTAGACTGAAACTAAGAGTCCAATACTCTACCACCAAATCAAATGCTTGATGGCTTGTACTTGACAATTGGCATGCAATCATCAACGACTGAAATATATTTTTTTTTTTTACTACATAAGAGCGGTCTTAGTCATAATAACCTAGGCCTACCAAGTCCTTGCATATCTTGTTGAATGAAGCGATGAAGCATCACATATGGTTGGTCCAGTTTGGTAACTTCAAAATCAAAAAGTCCCTTGGTGTGCCCTCTTGAAAAGATGATCTGCATACATATTAACCTCACGATATATACGTGTGAACTACTAAACACTGCCAATTTCATTGAGGAAATCTTGGTCTTTCCGAATAATCAGAGCGAGAGGATCATGAATATTGACTGTTGAAGCACTTAATTTGTTGAGCAAAGAATCTAACTCCACAATGACCTTTCGATATCTAGCTTTCCAAAGCAGGTTCAGACCAACAAGAATAGTTAAATTAACAGGTTCATGTTGGTTAATTATGCCCGGATTACATTAATTCAATGCATTCCATGGTCACTGTAAGTAAATGTTTACAAACTCAAACTCATTTGAGGTATAAGGGTAATAAGGCTTATTTATATATACACGAAACAAATATATAGCTAATTGCTCATTTAAGAATTCAACGTTTACCAAAATGTCCAATTTAAGGTTTATATCATTAAAAAAAACTCAAGTCAGGACTATGTTGCAAAAGGGGATTATTAAATACCGCCCCCTTTTACTAGGTACCGCCCCCCCTTTGGACTATTTTGCCATTTCCTTCAAACTTCAAAATTTTCAATTCTCTCAAATTCTCTCAACCTTCAAACTTTCAAATCTCAATCATTCAAACAAAAAAACATCAAAATTCATGGAATAGCGACATCCGGGATGGGTAAAAGAATTTTCGAATTGAAAGTATGATTTTTTTTTTGCAAAAAAAAAAAGTAAAAAAACAAATATCTATTTATTATTAATCAAATATTAAAGTCCTCTTGCTAATATTAACATATCCATACCCATTTAAACTAAATAAATTGTCCAATACTTATTAAAGGACAAAAGAAAATTAAAAGAAATTAAAAAAAACGTTTAAAGAAGAGGAAAAAAAAAGAATAAGAACAGACCCGATCGCGACCCGGCCACGGCTGGGTCGCGCGCGGGTTGCAACCCGCCACTGTACGGGTCGCGTGTGACCCGCCCACGACCCAAGGCGCACCCGGATCGCGACCCGCCACGATCCGGGTCGGTTCTTCTTCTTCTTTTTTTTTTTACTTCTTGAAAATCTTTTTTTTTAAAGATTTTTCTTTAATTTTCTTGTGTCCTTTAATAAATATTTGACAATTCATTTAATTTAAATGGGTATGGATATGCCATTGTTAGCAAGAGATCTTTAATATTTGATTAATGATAAATAGATATTTGTTTTTTTACCTTTTTTTTTTTAAAAAAAACATACTTTCAATCCGAAAAATCTTTGTTCATGCGTTTTGATATTGTTTTACTTGAATGATTTTGAATGATTGAGTTTTGAAAGTTTGAAGGTTGAGAGAATTGAAAAGTTTAAAATTTGATGGAAAATAAAACAAAGGGCAAAATAGTCCAAGAGGGGGGCGATAGCTAGTAAAAGTGGGCGGTATTTAGTAATTCACATTGCAAAATTGCTTAATTAAAGGCTTGCCATCAATTTTATAGGTTTAATTAAAAACCCATATCAAGGCCGAACATTGATAAAAGACCCTTAATTGTGACGTTTTTGCAACGTTAAGTAATGATTTGAGCTTTTTTAATGATAGAGTACCCTAAATTAAGCATTTTCAAGAATGTTGGGCCCTTATTTGAATATTTAGTCCAAATATATTTGGAAAATGCAAGCAAATAAGCTTACACAGCACAAGGGAGATACAAATCCCTCCTATGAATATATACCAAATTACCAATGCTTTTTAATGGAGCAGAAGGAATTCAAAGAAAAATTTCGCTTAATTTCTCAAAACTAAAAAGTCAAATAACAAAACTAAGACAAAAGAATGAGAATGGGAATATATATACCCTTACTAGGGTTTTTGTTTTAGTAGTAATTTTGTTAGAAAGCTTAGCTTTTTTATTAACAAGGCCCAACTCTATTTTTGGGCCTTATGTCTTATGGGTATCAAGTTAGGAAGGTGGTGGTGACCGAATAGAATGTAAGCAGGTGGTGGCGCCTCAATCCTCAACTTTTTTTTTTTTCGTAAAACTTTTGTCTTAAGTATATGATAAAATAAAATAAAAAAAATTATCTTTCTTACTTGTTTAATTAAACAATGATTCTAATTAACACAGACTCGGGCAAATTTGATCTTATTTTCCATTTTCCAACTATCGACTTACATTACATATATATATATACACACACACACACACACCACTAGTCCTATGCTTATTTATTTATTCCACACATTTCATTTTCTATAGTTTTCATTCCGAAAATGACTTTGAAAACTCTCCCCCAACTAACATCTAATTATTGAATACTATACTAATAACATTCTTCTAATCCAGTTACTTTTCTATATAAAAAAAGTCATAAGTTTCATCAATTAATGATTTCAAAGACTATTCATTAATTCTAGAAACAAAACCATCCCTATTATAGTTTTATTTCCCCATTATTATCAATTTTTTTATTTGGGAAAGAATAGATGTATTAAGTGTTCTTCCCTTGGATAGATTATGCTATATACTTATTATAATTGCAAAAATGTTTTGCAAATTAAATTGTATATATAATATATCTGTCATATATATATATATATATATATATATAAAAGCAAATATGATTTCTTCTGGAAATTGTAGAAAGAAATGCTGAAAAAGATGGGTTTCTTCTTCAAAGGGTTATCTATTAGTAGTTGACTTGGACCAACATGAAAATATATATGATCAAAGATAATCTATCACTAGTGTTATATGATTCTTAACCCATCATTAATTTTCTTCCTATCTTAAATTAAATGCATGTATATACATTTCATAATTGTCAACTCATAAAAAATTTAAGCATCCTATCATGGCTTCTCATCATAAATATTCCATTGATGAACTTATTTTCTTTCTTTTTTTAATAATTCTTGGATTTACTTATTTTCTTTGCTTTTTTTTTGTTGAATAATTGACATATTGTTCTTTTTTATATATAAAAATCATACCTTGTTTATTTTATGGCAAATGTCAAATGAAGAAGATGAATTGCTCAAACATCAATTAAAACTAAAAAGAAAAAATGTGAGTAAAAAATTGTGACAAGAAATGGCAATCAAAGTCGTGGTCGGTGGGTAGTTAAGGCTTAGGCATGCTAAATCTGTTTCCTCTTTTTGGGCCATGGTCCGTTCTATTATCCCTATCTAATAGGCTAATAGCCCTTCCTCATTCTATTTCAATAAAAATATGATTTCTTGCCATGATTTTTTGCTACCCTTATTTTGACAAATAACAGATGCATGCATGTAAACTATTCCATTGAATTCGAAAAAAAAAAAAAAAAAACTATTCCATTCACTTCAATTAAACTACTCTTCAATTTGGGTCATTCTCTCTTTTTTTTAATTTTTCTTTTACTATAATATTCATGCTTTACAAAATACAATATCATACATTCATACTTACTATATAATATATATAATATAAAATTTCAATTATTATTATGTAAGTGAAAGTCGACGTACGACGCTAGTATAACTAAAAAATTATTATTATATATATTATTATAATTCAAACATGTTGTTTTCATAAATGTGACGTTTATGGCTACCAAATTATAATGTTTCTATCAAATTTGAATATCTAAATTTAGGCGACTTTTGCAAATATTAACACTATTATTATTGTAATTAAGGTTGAAGTGTTGTTTTCACAAAAGGATAGCGTGACTCTGAATCGTATACTCAAAAAACATGCCGCTAATAGTATCTTAATATCTATTTATATATAATTCGTATATATTTGGAAAAATATTATTAATTGTATAATTAGCTTGCTTGAATAATGAATACCTTCAATTATTGCATCTATAATCTATTGGTTTATGAAAATGCTTGCTTGCTTGCATTTCTGTCTAATGTGTTTCTGGTTTGTTTGGACCTTTAAAATTTGATTTGAATTGCTACAAACAGAAACAGAAAAGTAACAGACCTAATCCTAATTGGGCTTCAAAATGGGCCACCACTGCCATGTCGCCCTCAAATCTTCTAGAAATAAATATCATCCTCATCCTCATCAAGATACAAGATATTATACTATTATTATATACTCCTACCCTTCTGTTTGACTGTTTCTTGTTTTGCCTATGAATTATGATAAGTTGGTAGTAATGAATTCACTTCAATTTCTCATTTACATAACTTTTTTTTTAGCACATACTTCCTACGTCCCAAAATAACACCACATTCATCCCAAAATGGACAGTTATTTTGGGACTAAATGAGTAAGACTCAACCCAAATCTTTTTAGATTTATTCATATATTATTCATGTGCATATAAAATTCTTTACACTGAATAACTTTTGAGGAGGATTTAGAATTAATACTAACTAGCATTTTCGATTGATTCTCCCCTTATTCTGATGGTTGGATATTTGTTTTTCCATCTTTAAAAACAAGGTTCGAGTCTTGGTACGTTTCTGAAAAAAATGAAAGAACTAGCATTTTCGTAAATTCCTTTTTCAACCATTGGAATTTGAAAGGAAAATTACCTGAATAACAACTTAAAAACGGATAGAAACTATCACTAGGAACACGCTAGCTAGGAAAAATAGCAACAATTTAATAGAAGTAGTTCTGCATGATCTAATCAAATCAAAGTGCATTGATTATCATCCTTGACTTAAACAAAGTTTTAGCTTTGAATTAATTCAAACATCAATTGTAATGTCTAAGTCCCCAGGGGATACTCTAGTGGTTAAAATTTGGGACTTTTTGTGAGAGGTTTCGAATTCGAATCTTGTGATGGACTGAGTGACATTATAGGAAAGGAGACCTCCCATTGTGTAACCCATTTTAATATCATATTCATGAGTAGCAAAAAAATAATTGCAATGTCTAATTAGAGTAATCAACATGATGCAATATGGGACAGATTATAAATGTAAATGCACTAATATATATGGTTGCTAGTATGTTTATGTTAAAATTTTGTGACAGTTTTCTTTAGTTATTGTGAAGAGGAGTAAACGTGTGTTTTCAGAGGAATGGGGTATTATTATTAATGAAGGTGGGGGATGAGGCTACAAATGGCAAATCGGGTTGGGAAAGAAAGAAGGTGGAAACTTCCTTATCCTTTCCTCTTGCTTTCATGTTCCAGAAATTGGTCTTGAATTTGCTATTTCCCATCGAGTGTGGGACTGTGGACTACATGGGAATGAGAACCCTATCTATACTTTCTTTTTAGGGGTCAACAAAAGAAGGAGATTGGGTTATGTAAATTATAACTTTTGTTAATTCTAATTAACCTTCATTAGTAGACACCAAATTTGGACAGATCAATCAATTAAATTAATATAAGTTTTGTCCAATTATTGTCTCATTTTTTCATTAAACTAATTGTAAATACACTCAAGAGTACCAATCTTTTCCATCAATAATTTAGAGTTGTCTGTGGTGATGCCTTCACATAAGAAAGAGAGACTGAAAAAAGTAAATAACCCTAAAAATGGCTAAACTAAACCTGATTATGGGGCTTTTTCTCTGCATCATCTTATCTAAGAATAGTAAAAATCTTCATTACTACTACTCCATATTTTAGTGGGTAGGTTTACAAAACCCAAGTTTTTTTTTTTATGGGAAAAACCCAAGTTATTTATTAGTACTACTATTAGTATACTACTTAATCAAAATAAAGTAATTATTACCTCAAAACAAAATAAAGTAATTATTATTTTATTAAAATAATAATCAAAGAAAAAAAACACGTGGAATTAAATGCCAGCCTAGGAATCTGAGTGCCCCAACCTAAAGTTTGGGCCACCAATGCAAGGGCTCATGTCAACACTGTTGGATATATAATCTATCTAGTACTAGTATACACAAGTTACTTGCAAACCAAGTATGGAATTGAGAGGTGATTGGGGGTTAAGGTTAATTAATTACCCAAAATGTTGAAACTAATAATAATTTTTATTTAATTTAAATACAATATAATTAATAGTACTAATTGTGGTCAAAACTTAAAAAGAATGGGTTAAGAATTAAGAAGAGGATTAAATTAGATTATGTAGTGAAGAGGTTAGTCAAGGGAGAGTGATGGAAAGTCAACGTTATTTCTGAAACAGAAATTTGCTACTTGGACAGTTGTACTTCACCCAAAGTCTTCGATTCCCTGAATCATCCATCAAAGAGAAAAAAATATTTTTATTTTATTTAAATCCCTTTAAACTTTTCTCAGATTCTCCCTTATTAAAATATCGTAGTCTTAGTGTGTCACTCTCTCTCTCTCTCTCTCGCTGCTTTTATAACACCCCTTTGCCCCCTTCTTCTTCTCTTATTACTACTTCTTACTTCTCCATTGTCATCTCATTTCTTATATTCCTTCATATATATTATATTATATATTAGCATCAATACAATATTTCAGAAACTCGTAAGAAAGTGTTTAGTTGGAGCTTGAAAGCTGAGAAGAGAAATATGGTGGTGGCTTCAGTACCGAACCCCATTGGGGCCGAAAAGGTCCAACCCATTGAGCTTCCTGTGATAGACTTTTCAGCTGAAAGATCGGAAGTGTCAAAGCAGATTGTGAAGGCGTGCGAAGAGTACGGTTTCTTCAAGGTGATAAACCATGGAGTTTCCTCCGACATGATTGCCGAAATGGAAGAAGAAGGTCTCAACTTCTTCAGGAAGCCAGTGTCTGAGAAACAAAGAGCTGGGCCTGCAAATCCCTTTGGTTATGGAAGCAAGAACATTGGGTTCAATGGTGATATTGGAGAAGTTGAATATCTTCTCTTTGATATCAACCCTCTCTCCATTTCTCAGAGATCCATTTCCATCTCCAATGACCCCCAAAAGTTCAGGTATATATATAACTTCAGTATCAATTAATCATCCTACTGTGCCAATTCAAATAATATTGCATGTTGGTTTATATATATCTACATATTATTATTTTTTCATTTTGTTGTATGAGTTTTGGCCATGCTACCTCTTCACTATGCCAGCATGCTTTCCTAGTGATATGTTGATGAATCCATGAACGTGGGGTTTTGGAACCATGTTGGGATGAGTTGTATATCTTCTATTTTCCAATATCCCATCGCATTCAACCATCCATCCTTGCTTTAAATGGCAATTATTACTGTATTTTGCTGATGCTGTTGCCTTTCAAAAGTCCTCAAATAAATGTTAACATGCATCTACATATACATTGAAAGTAGAACTAAAGTGCAACCAAGCTTAGGAGGCTGCCTTCTTTTTAACTATATAAGAATATAAAGGAAGCAAGTTGATTTGGGGTAGGGTTGCATATCTCTCTTATATATCTAGGCCTAATCTGCATACCCAAGTTGTTCATACTTTTCTTTTCCTAAATATAAATACTTTTATCCATTCAGACAATTTGGTGAAACTGAATTGTCTTTCCAAAACTGCGAAACTCAAAGGAAAAAAAAGCAAAGTTGATTGAGTCTGTGTCAGCTAAGTTTGTCGGTTCAACTTGGTTGTTTTTCTTGATTTAGGACAGAAAACCAACGTGATTAATTAAAGGCGGAATGAGTAATAGCAAGACTTTTGTATTTTGGGTCATAACCATCCAACTCAGTCATTTTGAGCAGAAATTGTTGCAGATGTCTTGTTTCGTTTACTTTGGTAAAGAATAATTAATTATCAAGGAAGAGTATATATAACATTTTTCCAATTGGATGAATAATGAATGGGAAGCATAATATATAATAATCAAAATAAATACCATGTACTGAGATAAGCAAATTGCAAGAGTGAAACATAAACATAGAAAAATGATGAATACACGTGAGTTATTTATTTTGATCAAAAGTCACATGGGACTGTGGTATGTGGGATATAGTTTCTCCTCTACTCTCCTACAAGGTGGGATAACATTGTCAGAGACACTTCCCCTTGTTTGCTGTCTTAGTCTGGCCCTGTCCCAACCACGCGCCTCACTAGGCGCGTACTAGGAACATCACCTCTTGGCTCTTAGAAGAAATGTGGGTTGTAACCTGTAAGGAAAGTACCATGACATTATAGATTGAAAATCAGAATGACAAGTCAGAGCAAGAGAGCTGCTGCATCAGCCATCAGAATTCAGATCAGACTCTCTAGGTCTAATCAAATCAAATGGAATTGAAAGACAACTTTATTTCTTATTATTATACATATAATATGATATGATGATATGATATTATAATAGTATAATATGATCAATTTCTTCCAGCTTCCTTAAGCTGTGTCAGCCCCCCTTAACAAAAACTAGAGAAAAGTAGTAAGAATTGACTTAACTCCCCAAATGCAGCAAAACACAAATAGAACCAAAAAAAAACTGAAAAGTTAAGGGTCCGTTTGGTATTGTTTTTATTTTCTGTTTTTTGTTGCCAAATTTCTGTTTTTGGAAAAAGAACAGTGAAAACATGTTTGGTAGACTGTTTCTGTTTTCAAAAATTTTGGAAACAGAATCAGTGTTTTAGAAAAAAGTAGAAGTAAGAAATTTGTGTTTTCATGTTTTTCCAAAATATTTTCAAAACAAAGAAACATACTCATGAACAGTAACCGAAATACTTTTTTCACCAATTTTTTTGACTTTTTTATTTAAAAACATGCAACAAAAGTATATATATCCAGACATGTTTTTGTTTTCAAAAAATTAATAACGTAACAAAAATAAAACGAAACAAAAACAAAAAAAACAAAAACAAAAACGATGCAAACAATCCCTAAAGAAAAAAGAAATGGGTACAGTGTTTCAGGGCTGAGAAGTGTGAAGAGTAGATGAATTCTAGGAACCGTGAGTTGTTTTTTTTTTTTTTTTTGGTTGGTTGGGTGTGTGCTTATATATATAAACCCAAGCAATGACAGTAAGTTGTGTTTGGTTGTAAGTAATGTGGGAGATATCGTGATAGTGTTGTGTAATGTGTATTGTATCAATGGTGACAGCTCTGCGGTGAGTGGTTACATAGAAGCAGTTAGGGGATTGGCATGTGAGATCTTGGATCTGATGGCAGAGGGATTGTGGGTCCACGACTCATCCGTGTTTAGCAGGATGATCAGGGACGTTGAAAGTGACTCACTTTTCAGGCTCAATCACTATCCACCCATTCCCATTCTCGACTCTCACTCTCACTGCACCCCTACTAGCACTAATAATAAGGTTGGGTTTGGAGAGCATTCTGACCCTCAGATCTTGACCATCCTTAGATCCAACGACGTTGCTGGCCTTCAAATTTCTCTTGCTGATGGGGTGTGGGTCCAGGTTCCCCCTGACCCTACTGCTTTTTGTGTTAATGTGGGTGATCTTCTTCAGGTTGGTCCATTTCTCTCTTCTCTTCTTTTATTCTTCTTCTTATTATTAATCAATCAATAAAAATTAAAAAAGAAAGCTGGATGAATAGTTGAATTGATAGAAACTGATACTCATAAAGTTTACCACTGCAATTTTTGCACTGCTGCATGCTTTGGGTTGATCACCCTATAAAAATGAGACCCCACATACACATATCCTATCCAGTGGAACACTGGGGAATTTTTTTTGACTAACATTTGTTTCAGAACAAATGGAACTGAAAAGTTTTCTGGTTGCTTCGGCTAAATTTGTATTGCTATCTGTACTTCTGGTTGTTTTAGAACAAATATCTTTATAGTTCTTGCCAGCAACTATGAACTGAAAGCAGAGACCAGAAAGTTTGCTAATTAAGGGTATACGGATATTTGTTTTCTAGATTTTTTGTAGAGTGAGTACATTTCAGACAAAGCTTGTACTATGTGTCTTCAAAGATGCATTGCATTTGCATATATGATGTAATTATAGTAAGAAAAATGAATAAGTAACCAATTAAAGGGTTTTCACTTTTCACTAAAGATAGTGAGAGTCAGAGACATTCCTTTAGGTCTAGGATATTGTTAGTTGAAATGTTGAAAGAATAGTACTATAGTAGTAGGTAAATAGTTTTAATTCTTACTGTGTAAATAATTATTATTATATTTATTGGTTGTGTGTTTTGAATTTGATTAAAGGCAATGAGCAATGGGAGGTTTGTGAGCGTGAGGCACAGAGCCGTAACCAATTGTTACAAGTCTCGAATGTCCATGGCATTTTTTGGGGCACCGCCTCTCCATGCTTGGGTCACTGCCCCTTCAGAGTTGGTCACACCCCTCCGCCCTTTGCTTTACAACCCTTTTACTTGGGCTGAATACAAGAAAGCTTCCTTTTCTCTCCGCCTTGGAGATACCCGTCTCGACCTTTTCCGAAAAACTCCATTATTACCTTTACCAGTGGATTAAATTAATTACCAATTTCTTCACCACTAATTACTAGTACAATATATATCGGATATGGGAGAATTTTGTCTCTAATCTTATCCTTCCCATCGGTTGGAACAAATTGGTTTATGTTACTTTTACGCTGTAATCTACTACTACTAGTGTTTATCAGTAAAAACTTCTATTTCCCAATGCGTTGGCATTCTGTTTTCTGCAGCCTTAACACAACCACAAGAAATGTTCTTTTTAATGCTAACCAGATCAGACCAATTAAACCTTGTATATATACTATTTGGTAATAGATTTGCTGCAGTGTAACTGATCTATATATAGTAATGAGAAATATTTTGCTACTAGAGGCTAGAGCTAATTAAATTAGTGGTGGGAGAAAGGAAAGCCTGAGTTTTGAGCCAAAATCCAAATACACAGGAATCCAATGCAACAATATTATAGAATCATCCAATCAAAAAATGGGGGAGCTTATCATTATTGTTGTTGATGCGTTGGATTAGACCCTTCACTTTATGAAAATTTGTTTTCCTGGTCCACTATGGTTTTTTGTTGGGGACGTGTGGTGTGGGCATGCAAAATTTAAACCACAGCACAGCAAAAAGTCGTCATGTCATGTGTATTAATAATAATGCATATGATATGAATGAATATGATCAAGTTTATGGTACTGGGGATTTTTAGGATTTGATGTTCCTTCACTTCAGTTCAAGTGTGTTTAAAATGTTTCGATATTATGCAAGTGGTAGGATAGGTTTCTGTAACCTGTCCTGTGGAACCCATTTTCCGCATGTGACAAACTAACAGGCAGCTTTGGATTTGGAAGGACTATGATCTTTTCATTAATTTTTCAAAAATTATTTAACCCTGCCCTTTTACTGGTATCAGTTTTATTCGACTGATTTTGCAGTTTGGACTTCAAACTCAAGAGGATGAGGATGAATATAAAGATTAGGCTCATGACGTGGCTGCCAAATCTGTCACAGTCAAGAGCCGAGACTCGAGAACCATTTGTGGAAGTGGCCATTAATTTTGTGGTAGATGAAGACATTTCTTTCGTTCCTCCATGGGGAGTGTGCGTGTTCAAACCAACAACTTAAATTTAACGATGAAATTAAACATTAAAATGGAATTGCCTAAGTTAATATGTTCAATTATTCTCAGACATAGAACCTTACATATACATGTTAAGAGGCTCTCTAAAAACTGAGCCCACGTAATTCAAGTCAGTTCTCAATGAATGAAATGGTACAACAAAACCAGTACTATTATTTCACATGAATGATTATATATATGATGATCCTTGGCTAGCTGTTAGTACTCAGAAGATTCTGAAAATTACTATTCCTTAGCCTAGTTATATCGTCACCCTCCATGTCATGTTAAGTTACTGGCCACGAGTCTCAGATCTGGCACCAAGGCGTGAGCACTTCTTTCGACCGGTTTTGCCAAGGCCACAAACACATGTCTCAAGGAGCTCGTAGTCCTCCTCCCAGAACAACTGTGATGCCTTCTCTGGGTTCTGCAATAGCATCTTTGAGGTAAGGAAACCGGCAACTGTCCATGTCTGGTAGAGCCGCGATTGCTTGCCTATAAACCTCCCACTTCTCGTGTCATAGTATTCAGGCCATTGATCCGCTGACAGCCTTTCCTCAGCCAAAGCAACTGCTTTTTGTGCTAATTCTGGCTTTCCCATCTTTATACAGGCCAATGTAAACTGAAATAACAAAAAATTGAAATTATTAAACACTTTACATGACCTTTGGCCAAAAAAAAAAAAACTTTACATGACCAAGGTGTAACAGATATATACTTAATTGCATGATCAACCTTTAAAAAGCATTATAAAAATATAACACACATAAACGTGATCGATCATAAGCTTTACCTGCCACAGGAGTGTTGGCCAAGATCCACCATTGTGATATGACCATGGGCTGCAAATAAGTATGAGAGTCAGTTTATCAATAATTCTATTCAACCATTTCCTAAGCTTATGGTGAAGTAAGAGAAACACAGTACTGGAAGGAAAAGAGACTCACGTATTCTTTGGGTCACTTCCAGTAATAATCCGCCATTCATCAGACTCCAGAGCAGGGTAAATAATCTTAAGAGGCATGTTAGCCACAAGATCGTCCCATTTTGCCTCAATCAAATTCAAAACATCCTCATTCTGTTTTGTGGTTCCCAGAGATGAAACAATGGCCCAAAGATTGCCAAGGGTGAAGAACCTAAAATCCATATGAGCAGGTTGTAAATTCCCAATGAAGTAACCACCTTCATCAGGAATCCAATCTACTAGCCATGAAGGAATCTGATCTGGATAGATATTAAACTTGTTGATGGCATCTGTAGAATATTCCTCTGTCTTGTAGCGATATATCTCATTGATTTTCTTCATATCAACCCAATAATACTCTCTGATGTGGAATGACAGTGCACTAAGTCGGTTGTTTATGGCAGCTACCAAGTTCTTGGTTGCATCATTCACGGTGAGCATCTCACGAGAACAACGCAGAGCAGAATAGAATAAAGCCTGCAAGATTAAGTCTGTTAGGAAAACACCACACCAAAACAAAGCAAAGCAAGAGTAAGGGTTAAGCATAATAAATCACAAGTCAGGGGTTCAATGCATGTAATAAAACTATTCAGCTTACTTGAATTTCAAGAGGATGGCCATGAATACCCATTCGCCTATCTATCATACAGGAGCCATCAGTGACCAACAGAGAAGGAAACATGTCAAAGCCATCCGTTAAACACAAATTTAGGATCAGTCTTATGCCTGTTTGTACATCCACCCTCTCCTGTAATGAGTAGTCACCAGTTATCTTTCCATAAGCTCTCAACAAGATAATCCACCACAACCCTGTGAAGATAGAAAAATATGATTTTGGTTGTGAAAATGCCTACAGCAAAACTTTCAATTTGATTAATCTAATGTCAACAAGATGGAGCTATATCTATATCCTACCAGAATCAACAGGGGCAACACGACCAATGGCTGATTCACCAAAATCAGGATCTAAAACCTCTTCAAATGCATCAATGCTTCCATCTAGAGGAGCAGTTCTAACTTTAAAACTTGCTGGCATCAACCCTTGCCCAGGGCTATAGCAGTCCACAGTCTTCTCCCAACTCTGAAACCAACAGAAACATCATCAGGGAACGCCCAAAAACAATACACGAGAAGAGATATGTGCATATTTGGCACTTCCTAACATGTCACTATTCCATCATTGCAACATGCAAACACCATTATTAATCAGCATCCATTCCTATTTTCTATGGCTAAATGTCAGCATAGCATTCATAACACCAATATTTCTAATTTCCACGAATTTTGAAATCAGCTTTACAATCATAAGTCACATCATATTGTTTATGTTTCCAGCATAATCAAACAGCCAACTGATATTGTTATCAAAATGCAAAAGCAATGTTGAGATATAGAGATCAAAGTACCTGTAACTGCAATGTGTGAAGAAGAAAGTTTTTGACAATCTCCCCTTCACCATTTAGCAGAAAAGCAAGAGCCGAAGGCACAAAGTCGCGGATAAATATCTGATCATAGTTCAATGGCTGCTTGTCAGCTGGATCATTAGCAGCTACAGTCCCAACTGGATTTCCACAGTAGTTCACAACAGCATCTCGTAGTATTTTCCATGCCTCTTTCTCAACCTCAGACACCTCTCTCTCAATCTTAGGTTCAGTCAAATTCAAACCCTTTACATTATCTATATTTACACCTGACTCATTAACATCTATTCCAGTATTATTATCCTCTTTAACTAATCCATTATTATCTGTCTCTATCCTCTCAATCACCAAAGGCTTCACATTCAACCCACCCTGAATGTAAATCCTCTCGAAGTTCTTGTCGTTAACATGAGGTTCGATCGATGTTGAGTGGTTCCTAAAATCTGAGGCTACTTTGGGAATTATTAAAACATCCCTAGACCTGCCTTTATTAGATCTAAAACTACCGGTAAGTATCCTAGACTGACCCCAACTCGAATCGGACACACTAAAAGCCCGCCGATTCAAATCAACAGCACACTTATAAGTATAACCTATGATCTGAGACTTACTATGCTTATACGAGTGGAATCTACGCCGATCAACGGCTTTAGAATGTAATTTCGACAAATTATGGACACCTGAACCATTCATTTTCGGGGAAGAAACCCCGAGAATGGAAGAGCTTTTATAACTAATAAGGATTCTACAACAAGGTTTCATGCTGGAGATTCCGATACAAGTGGTAGACTTCATTTTTTTTAAACTGAATTCAAGAATCAATTTTGCTATATATTTCTAAGAGTATTATATATACAGAGCTCTGTTAATCTTAAAATTTGAAGAACAGAGAAAGAAAGAGCAGCCTAAAGCTAGGAAAAAAATGGGAATATAAATTAATAATAATTGATCAACTAGTCGTATATTTAGAAATAAAAATGAAGGAACAATTCGTTGGAAATAAAAAGCTTAGTGAGAATACTTACAGACACAGATACAGATACAGTTGATTGATGAAACTGAGATTGAGAGAGAGCTTTGTCTGAATAATGAAGATTGGTAGATTTGGGAAAGCAAGGCAGTCCATTGTATTTATAGACAAAGGGGAAGGTTCGTATATGGAAAAGTCATTTAAATTGAATTGAAATTACGATTGTGTCCTTGCACGTGAAAGACCTTCGGGCATTGTTGGCCTGTGTTTTACCAGAAAACCCTTTGGAACGATGAGATTTTTGCTACTATTTGATTTTTCTGTTTTTATTATCTATTTGAAGTTTTTTCTTTTTTTTTTTTTTTGGTGAAAAGTTAAAAATGGGAAATTTTTGTTGTTATTAGATTAGTTGTTGACAACCTTGTTTGAGGATGACACCTAAAATGTTGTTATTAATCTGAAGATAAATAGATAAGGATAAGAGGAATTATGAAATAAAGTAATTTGATGAAAATATAGGAAGATTTTTTTAGCATGGAATGAAAAAAAGAAAAATCGAGCTTTCAATTTTCATGGAATGAAATGTAATTTTCCAACATAATGACGGGAAAGAAGAAAGCGCAAAGAAGTGAAATAGATTTTTTTTTTCTTTTTTTCACTTTTTAATATATCATCATTAAATTAATTTATGCAAGAAAAAAAGAAAATCGAGAATTGATGATCTCTAAAGGGTAAAAGGGTCCTTGCACAAAACGAATGGATCAGGTTGGTCGGCGGTGGTCCCCGTGTTCCTTGTTATATAAACAAATTAAATGTGAGGAATTGAAGAAAGCGCAACAAGTGGCCCCCAAAGTTACATCTGAACACGTGGAATTTTTTATATAAGTGGATAAAATCGTAGCCAAACGCCCAACGTGCCGTAGAAAGACATACCATATACGTATCTTTATACGTACGTTTTTAAAAATTAAAATTTGGCAAATTTCATTGGGTAGAAATAACAGCTCTAATTTTTAAAAAATATTGTTTTACGGAGAAATATGAAAGGTAACCATTGGTTTGGGAAATTGGTGATATTTTGAAGGTAAGATATTTGTTGGCACGTAATATCTCCGTTGGTGTTGGTCGGAATTCTACGGTTTGGAAAAACAAGTGTCACACGTTAGCTGGAGAAGTGGTCCACGCGCTCTGAAGCGGTCTTTTCGACTGAACCGGATCCGGAAGCATTGCAATTTGCAAGCGTGGTCCAACCAACCATCCACAAGAAAACGAAAATCATTTCATTGGACTCAAAGCCTACAATGTCTGGGTCTGGGTCCACACCAAAATCTAAGTTGCCACCTTTTACTGAACTAAACTTTTGGATCGTAGGACATTTAACATGGGCCTTGCTTTACCCCAATCTACCATGTCTATGGGCATTTGTTAAACATTTCACAACCCACTACACAAAAATTGGGCCTATTATGTCTCCAAAATTAAAACACCATTATCAATTAGGAATTTATTGTTGTTTGAATACACTTGGGACATGCACATGGAGATGCCAAAAAAAAGAGAAAAAAAAAAAAAACTAAACTAAACTCTGGGTAAAAGTATTACTCCATAATGTTTGTTGGGGTCCAATAAGAAGAGTTTGATATCCTTTAAGTAAGATTCTGATTTAAGTTTCTAAATATCAGAGAAATAGATGTTGGAAGAATTTTCATCATTTCATGTTCAAGGAATCAAGGTGCAAAATGGTTTGATTTTGAATTAGTTGAGAATCAATACTCGATTTGGTTATTGTATAACAAAGAACATTGGACCCAAGCAAGTACCCACATACACATCGAAATTATAGTTAGGTGAAAAGTTAAGAACCTAATTCAATATGCTAATCCAAGATAAACTAAATTATTAACATAAATATCTTTCTTCTAGATTTTGGAGTCAAAAACTCACGTTGAACACCGTCTTCAAATGGCTGTAAATACTAATAGCTATTAACTAATAGAATAATTGGTTGCAGTCGCCCAGTTGCTATTAAATCATTGGCATTTTATTATATTTATATTATTTAAAAGATTAATTAGAAATGATCAATGGCTTGACCCATGTTTTTCTTCGGGGGTTAATTTAAAGTTTTTCAAAAAAAAAAAAAAATTTGTTTTAACACGCTTTCCAGTCAATCCACTACAGGCAGCTGCATTTATTTTATCAAAGAAAGAATGATTTGTTATCCAGTTAGAACTAATTAGAACAAGGTTTAGGATATTAATCCATTTCGTCATCCTCACTCTTTCATTTAAAAATCCCATCATTCTATCTCTCTAAAAAGTTACTACAATTTTGATTAAACTAAGCTCTAAAATGGAGCTTAAACTTGACTCGTCTCTCTTTCTCATTGGTTTTTCAACAACCATGGCAGTTCTTCGGCCTTCGACAATACTATTAATTTTTACAAATAATGTGCCTCACGCAGACTCCTGTACACAGAATTTGATTCACAAGTCATAAATAAACAAACAAAATAGTAGTAATACTTTAAATTTGGAACTTGGAAGTGCGTCATTATATGATTGTTTCCATATTAATGGTGTCCTATATGTATTTTATATTTTTATATATTCTGTATATCGGCCAGCTTGCTATATTTCTACTATTTTTTATGTTAAAACTTAAAAAGGTACTATAAATTAATTAATGGCAAATTATACAATACACCGGCGGTGAAGTTAAGAAAACTACACAAACGGGTCCTGAAGGGTGACATGTGTCCCTTAGGGACTAGATTGAAATATTTAAAACTTAATTAATTCAAAAAATGGACATGTGTCAACTCCACAAGCCACTGGTGGAGTCCAAAATTTACATCGCCGGTGTATCATATAATCACCCATAATTAATATGTTGAAGTACGAAATGGAGTGGATGTAAAACTTGCTTTGCGCGGATTATGGTTTTGAATTTGTGGACCTAAGAAAAGGGAATAAAAAAAGGGATTATGCCCTATCACATGAACTTCATCATAATCCGTTTAAGGTAATCAAAGTTAGGAAGGAGAAACATCACATTATGCATTTTACAAACCTCATTCAACCTTCGATCGTTTAATCCCGACACTTGTATTCACATATATTTAACTTATAATAGGTGGAAAAGTGTTTATTATCGATCGTTTAGTGTCTTATCACAATCATATCAGGTCATGAGCATACAAATTCTATCTCTTAAAAGTATACTTGTTGTACCATTTACTTTAAAAAAAATGGTTTATGCGCTGCGGTTTGGCTTACTTCTAGCTTATTAATATGGTTTATTGTTTTGTGAGGTGGAGAGCGATTCTGCTTTAGTTCTTTTAGAAATCAATAAACATGATCCTTCTCTTTGAGAAGGAGGGATGTTAATTAGGCAAATTAAGGATATTAGTGCTTATTTTATAATACCAAAAAAAAATAGTGCTTATTTTAATGTTTGTTCATCTAGTCATGTTTACATAGGTTGGCCAATAGATTTGCACATGATTCAGCCTATTTGGAGTGTCAGATTGGGTCGAATTATGTTTGGTGTAGAGTCCCTCTACCCGTCTGTAATCCACAACCACATATTTGATATCAATGAAATCAAATTATATTTTCCTAAAAAAAATACAACCATATATATTAATTGGTAACTCAACAATTTGATTTGTAAATTAAATAATTATCAACGTCTCATTTTTTATTTGCATTTAGGTTTAATTGACTTATTAGGGGAAACAAAATTAAGCAATCGAAATATCTATAAAGTTTTCTAATCGATGGGGCATATATGTGTAGTACAAAACTTGTACCTTAATTAGGGAGTTAGGACCACCATATATAATGTAGCCGTAATTCATAAATCAAGCTTTTGTCTTTGGTATATAGACAATTAAGGGAAGGGATAAGTATTACAAGAAACATAAGTATTACTTATAGTGGAACCCTAACATGAGCACTTAACTTTATTTGTTACGGGTTGGAAAGATCTTGTACACATTTTTGGCAATCTGATGAGCCTAGAAAATGGAAAGATATGACATTCATCTTCATTTTCATTCATTCAAATATAGTATATATAAACTTTTTGATTCAAACTCCATCAAATTTGTGGCTAGGATGGAGGGTTTGGCTTTGGTTTCAGGTTTCAACTTGAAGGATCGCTTTCATCAAAAGGAATTAAACTTGACGCAATTGAAATGGTATGTGCAGGTACTGGTGTGTCGTGTCATGGGTATGAGCAAAATATGGCTTCAAATGGCACTTGGAGATTAAGGCAAATTAAGATTGTGCATATCGTTGACCATCTATATTAGAGATCTGATGAAAATAATATGTGAATCTTTAAATTTGAAATCTATCTATAATTATATATGTGGTTTGAGAGAGCTTCTCGATCGGTTGGAAATGTGTGATTATATATATGGTCTTAATTTTGTATTAGAATAGGAAAAAAATGATGGTTACCAGCTAATTTGTTTGTTAGATATACATGCTTCAAGAAGAATGAAAGAGTGGGGACTTTTTTCTTTTTTGTTTATTTCAATTTCAATGGGTATAAATTTCTGTATTGGGAGACATGTTATATATTAGCTCTGTTACGCTACAATTTTCTATCACTTATTATTTTTTTTTCCCTTTGATTATTTTCTCTTTTAAGATGTGTTCGGCTAAAAAGAAATTAAGGCTATATATTTTTAGTAGAAAAAAGATTTTCTATTTCCATTTTTTAAGAAATCAATAGTAATGTAACATGCGTCGATGTAAATGTATATACATTTAGAAAATAAAAATGACAATGAAATGAAAATATCAAATTAAAATAAATTTGTTTTTCATTTAAACCCAATTTACCACTTCAATTTTCCAAAAGCACGTTCATTTTCATTGGTTAGACAGTGTAGTTACTTGGTTTCTTTGATATTTTTTGAAAAATGAAAATGGAAAATGTTTTCTACTATCGGTTTTCTTTATTTTGAAAAACTATTTAAGATGTGGTAATTACCATTAAATTGAATGGAAAAATCACCACCTGCCCCATTTTTGTGTCCCACTCTATGTGCCATTCACTAAATTATGTCACTTGTCTTTGGTATTATAAATATATTGTTTGTTTTCAAGTTTTAATAAATAATAACATTAATAGAAGAAAATAAAATAAAAATCTTAATTAAACACCAGATTTAGCCCCAAATTAACAATAAATAATTATATATAAGGGTTAGTCATAAATTTTAATACATTAATCCCCATAGGGTTTTAGAATGAAAATATAAAATTTAGTTTAACTGATAAGCAAACAAAAAATAACAATAAAAACTGGAAAAAAGACATGTGTCATTATTTGGTAGATGGAGCACAGAAAATGGGGCAGGGGAATTTTATTCCATTGAATTATATTATATTATATTATACCTAATGGCTAAGGGTGTATTTGGGGTTGCCGTCAGGCATTTGGCCTGGTGGTAGAGTACTGGACTCTTAGTTCCAGCCTACCCAGACCATAAGGTCTTGGGTTCAACTCTCACGGAATGTGAGTTTGTTTGTAATTTGTTTGTTTATTTGGTAGGTAGGTAGTTTATGTTTGGGCATAAAGATTTATTTAAATTGTAATTAGATTTGGGAAAGGGGTTTATTGGCTCATAGATTAGCGTTTAGGTAAGCTAGCTAATCATGTACGGGTATTCCTATGCGTTTGTAATCCCAATTTCTTCAAGAAATAAAAATGATTCTTATCATTCTCTCAAAAAAAAATGATTCTTATAAAAAAAAAGGGTGTATCTGGGGTTAGTATATTAGACTGAATTGTTTATACATACAACTATCATATACAATACAATATTTTTATATACAATTTAATTATCGTCCAATCCCATTTTATGATCAAATAATGCACACTAAATTAATGATTATATAAAATTTCTAATTTAATATATAAAAAGCACTTGGCTTTTGGCAACAAATATTTAACTAGAGTTATCTATATTTATTGTATGTTAAATATATAGCTAGCTATATACAATATAGACTCTAAAAATACTGTATCAGGTTGATGATCAAAGTTGTATGGAAGGCATGCAATATGTTAAATGCTAATTAGTGCCATTTTAAATGAAGTATACTAATTACTATAGTAGTCCCCTTTCCCCCCTAGGCCATCTATCTTTTTACCCTGTTCAAAATGCATATATAGTTTGTAGTTATTGGCAATTAATTAAAGAGCTTGAGTTGAGACCTAATAATCTATTAGCATTTTCCTAATTTCTGGTTGGTTTTATATTAGATTAAGAGTTGTGAATTGAAAGGAAAATTGAAATCCAAATGAAAGCCACCAGCTTGATCACGAATTGTGACGTTTCTTGTTCATTTATCTTTCTGCCTTTGCCTTTTTTTGAAAGATAATAAACCATTGAGTTTGACGTTAACATCTCATACAAGTATATATTTTTCTGAGTCGTAAGACTTTTCTTTGTGTTTGGCCGATGAGACCGCACCGCAATCGCAGCAATAACGAAAATTAATCACATTTCACATGCACAGGAAATGTGACCATTTTTCTTATAATACTTAAAATGGCGGTAGCTCAAGGTCCCCCACCTTACCTTTATGCAAAAATTAAACTTTGTACAAACTAGAAAAGGCTTTTGATTTTGAACAAGAAATATTATGATTTTGATCAGTTTTGATTTTTGATTTTTGATGGGTTGCTTTCCAACAGTAACCGTCCACTATTTTTCAGGTCTGCCCTTTGCCAATATTTCATGGGTATAAATGCCACTTTGCACCCTTAAGTTTGTACGGACTGTCACTTTGCACCCAACTTTTTTATTTTGACCAAACCGCACCCTAAAGTTTTATTTTTGTACCACTTTGCACCGTCCGTCATGGTAGGACAAACGATTCTATCACGGTGCCCGTCGTGGCACGCCACGTGTACCAAAAAGTGACATGTGGCACGTCACATGTACCAAAAAGTGACACATGTCACGCCACGTGTACCAAAAGTGACACGTGGCATGCCACAGGTTTCAAAAAGTGGCACGTGGCATGCCACGTGCACAAAAGGATACATGCCACGTGTCTTTTTTCTCCACATGGCATGCCACGTCGGATGCCGTGATCGATTTGTTTTGTGCTACCGGATAGAGGGTGCAAAGTGGCACAAAAATAAAACTTTAGAGTGCGTTTTGGTCAAAATAAAAAAATTGGGTACAAAGTGGCAGTCCGTACAAACTTAAGGATACATAATGTTATTTATGCCATATTTCATGAACAGGAAGAGCTGGAAAATTTTGAGCTGTCTCGATGAATTAGGATTTGGGACCCACGTAATATTAGTAGGTCCCATCCCAATCCCAATCATACATTGGTGCATGCATTCATGCCACCTAGATTCCCACGTGGAACCATTACGACCCCACATCTTTACTGTATCAACTATCAACTCCTCCCTCCAAGTTTTATTCGAACAAGGGATTAGAGAAGAAGGTAAAAAGGGAAAAAAAGAACACTAAAACGTGGCTCATAGTTAAACTGCTTCCTGCTTTGTGGAGTCCAGTTGTTGTTTATTATTTCATCAACTCAAGTAATCAAGTTAGTCCATATAAGCCATTAAATTAGTCTATTATTTTACCTATTCTCAAAACAAATATGAAAATGATACCCGTATTTTACCAATTAGATTGCTTAGTACTTATGTTTTATGTTTTGGCATTAATTATACAAGACATAGGGCACTCATTCCGTAAGTATATATGAAGATAAAATGTTTAAAAGATATTTTGTGGCAGTTTTTTTTAATTATATAAAAATATAAGTTACATATAATATTTATCTTTTATTGAGTAGTATTGTTCTTTCAAATGGCTGGTTTTTATTTTTTTTGTTTATAAGTCTTTTGAGAATCGAGTTTGTCTCCGAATCAACTCGTGAGACAAACTGATCAGATTCTCATATTATAATTAGTATAGATAAAAGACGAGTAAATCATATATATAAACGCTTGTTGAATGAAAATTCATTATCCTCTAGATTTAATCATCTTATAAATAGGTACAAGAGGATAGGATTTCCTTTGTTTATTTATATTCAAAGCATAATGTAAACCATGTGGCTCAAAAAAAAAAAAAATTAAGCCCCAAATTATTGAAAGTACTTTTTTAAGGTAGATAGAACAAGTAAAGGATTAAGGAAAGTGATGAAGTTGCCGGTTCATCTAGTTAATCTTGCACGATTAGTAGGACATGTTATTTAAAAAAAGTAATTAAGAGTCTAATTTAAAAAAATTAGGATGGTTTTGTTTGGGTTTAATGGACAAAAAGGCCCCTGAACTTACACCGAACCGTCAAATAAGCCCCTGAACTATTATTTCAGCCAAATAAGCCCCTGAACTCTTAAAAAAAGTCAAATAAGCCTTGTTGTCAAGGCTAAATGCTCAAATAAGGACTAAACGTTTTAAGATTTTCTCAAATAGGGATCAAAATACATAATTTCAACAAATTAGAAAACATACTTAATATTTTTTTACAAATTGGATACAATATAAGTTAATACTAATGTGTGAGGGATATATAAATTGAAAATCACACGATAATTTTATATCATATTACGTTTAATGAATTTATTTTGATTAATAGGCTTTGATTTTTAATTAACATGATAATATCATTTTTTATCAAATTTAATGTATATGTATGAGAAGCATTTGTTTTCATTTAAGGATTCCCTAATTTGTAAAAATTTGCTAAGTATGTGTTTTAATTTGTTGAAATTGTGTATTTTGATCCTTATTTGAGAAAATCTTAAAACGTTTAGTCTTTATTTGAGCATTTAGCCTTGACAACAGGGCTTATTTGGCCCTTTTTAAGATTTCAGGGGCTTATTTGGCCGAAATAATAGTTTAGGGACTTATTTGACAATTCAGTTTAAGTTTAAGGGCCTTTTTCCCATTAAACCGTTTTGTTTGTGAGCAACAAGCCAGCAAGTAATTGAGGCTCCCTCGCCTGATGGCCTCCTCAATTTGTCTTTGAAAGACGTGGAATTGTGGCATTGGAATAGGGGGGCTGTTTCAAGAGTTGCGGCTGTGACTGTGGGGCTTTGGATTTGGAGAGTTGGAGACCCACAAAAGGAAGCCGAAGCCTGGAAAGCCCAACAAAAGAAATACTTTAATCAGTAACAAAAGACACGTGGCATCATCTTAACACCACATCCTCATGGGACCACATCGATGGCTTCTTCCTTAGGCACGCGGCCTACAAAGATTCCCAGCCGCCATCCTCTCTCTCTCCCTCTACACTATTCCATCACGTGCTTCACCTTCTCGTTATCCTCGCACGTGCCACTTCCTCCCCTTTTTTTTTTTTTCTAATTTAATTTTTTATTATTATTCAAGCACTAAATATATTTAGTTCAAAAATTAAAAATGTCCAATGTGAAAGGAATTTATTTTAACCGCACTATATAGCCGTAGAAGAATAAAAAAGGTATTGTCTGGTTAAATGGGATGAAGCAAAACACTTTGTCCGTACGAAGCCAAACAAAACAAAACTAGAAAACTAGTTAATGGGGTTTAGCAATTGGAATTGTACTTTATATTTTGTTTTCACTTCAAACATGATAAGATGATAGATAGTTGGTGATGAACCCAAAAGTCTCTTAATGGACAACTTAACGCGTTAATGGATGAATCCGGTGTCGCCACGTCTTCACATATTATTATATTTTGTATTTGTATATTGCTATTAATTAATCAATTAGCTTAATTAAGCTTTGCCTTTATGTAAATCTAGAAGCTTGGGAATGGAAGAGAGGTGTTTGGTTCAGGCCCCATGGACATAGTTTCAAAAGTAACATCACTTATATATGTTTTGAACATTCATATTGTTGTTGCAATATATAATATAATGCAATTTCTAGTAATGATCATAACTGTTTAAATAAGGACATCTTAGTGAAACATATGGTGGAACCAATTATATATTCACTTCTCTATCTATGATCCTATCCATTCCTTAACTCGTAATTTTTTTTCTAGATACATTTTTCCTTTTCCTTTTTTTTTTTTATCGAAATGAAAGACAAAAATCAACATGCTTCTTTTTCTTTTTCCACATGGAAAATTAAAAAAATGAAGAAGAAAATCAATCATGTCAATATCAATGAATGAGATTAATTAAAAACCAAAAACCTCAGATTACAAGTTTTAATTTTCCCCCCCAAAATAAAAAAATAGAAAGACAAACGAACAAAATACAAATTAAGTAAGCTATGGATCCACAATTAGACTACTAATTCTGCATGTATTCTGTATGTGTTCTAAAGTATTATTACTTTTTTTTTCTTTTTTTTTTTAAGTAATTTACTCTAACTGATCTCACTATATCGATCGCCCGATCCTTTGTTACCCTCTACAGTTGAGTTTCCATTCCCCCCATATATATATTTATTAAACTATATATATATGTATTAATGGGTAATATTTTCACATGTTGAAGTTGAACTGCTGCTGTAAGAAGAAATAATCGTCGGCGTTTAAGAAGTTGTCAGCAGCTTCAGCGCCGTCGAGCCATGGGTTGTTGTGCTGATCCATGGACTGAAAATCCATGCCATGGTTGTTGTAGTAATTAGCAGCCGGACTTATTAAGGAATCGGAGTAACCAACTTGGAAGTAATTATCGGGATTAGGGTTGTTATTAACCGGGATGTTGCTGTAATAATCGGTAGTTAAATCTGAAACCGGTGAAACTTGAGTCCCGAAAGAGTCGGAGGAGGCTGCAGTGCTAGAATTCTCAGGGGTGTAATTACTGGAGGAGGTTCCAAAGTCATTATTGCCTAGAGGGGGCAAGACCATTTGCCCTGTGCCAAGGTTGGCGGTGGGGGTGGTGACGGAGGCGGAGGTGGTGGTGGAGGTGGCGGTGGCAGCAGCGGCAGCTTGAATTCTTTCGACTAACCTAGGCATCCATAGGTAACGCATGGTATCCTTGAATTGCTTACTGTTCACGTCACATTTAAGTTGCTTGGCATGCTTCTGCACTCGGGTTCTCCAGTAGTTCTTTATCTCATTGTCGGTTCTTCCTGGCAAGTGCTGCGCTATTTTTGACCATCTGTAATCAATATTCCAAAACAAGATCATCAAATACTTTATTTAATTATTAGGGTTCAAAAAGACATGGATCAAAATCCCTGCAAATATTGTGTCGAAAGAGATTAATGAGTTAAAAATTAAAAGGTAAAAGCATTTACCGATTTCCCCAGCGAGAGTGAAGTTCAAGAATCAAGAGTTGTTCCTCAAGGGTGATATTCCCACGTCGAACATCGGGGCGGAGATAATTCAACCATCTCAATCTGCAGCTTTTTCCTGTTCGCTTCAGACCTGTAATTTCATTTCATCATAATCCAATTCAATTTAGATACGACAAGTTTTTTGGTAAAGTTAGATACAAATTGGAAAACAAATGTTGGGGGAAAAAGAAAGCCCATTTTCTGATTTCTCCTTTTTTTTTCATATGAGTTGTAGCTTTTGCTTCCAAACTTTTATTATTGAGTTCTCCTATACACGCACATCATGAACCTCACATTCAAAGCCACAAATTCTCTAAATTATGCTCTCTCTACCTTTTCCATGAAACGTGCAGCTTTCTTTTTCATTTCAAGTTGCGCTATTTATTAGTATTTACTTATCTCAATCAATCCTCATCAGCTTCATATTTTTATTAATCAAATCAACTGGGAAGAAAAAAGGATGAAACCCAAACCCCAAAACTTATTTTTCTTCCCTCATATGCTGATCACATATTATTTGTTCTTCTACTTTGCACTTTTGCTTAGAAAAGAGAGAGAGAGAGAGGGAAAGCACAGACTTTTGCACTTTTGTTTATGGTGATCATGAAGGGGCCCTTTTTCTCATGCCATGAATCAGGAAAGGACATAAAGATGAAAACAAACAAAACCCAGAACAAGGATCAACTACTTGTCAACTTGCTTGCTTTTGCCACATGTTGGATATCATCATTTTTTCATATCAGAAACCAAGTCGACAGAAAAAGAAAATAATGAATGAATGAATGAATGATGAAATTAAGTAATTTACCTGCGCAACGAGCAAGAGAGTTCCATCGACCTTCGCCATGAGTAGCAATGTAATTGATGAGCTTAAAGTCTTCTTCAACAGTCCAAGGCCCTCGTCTTAAGTCCATCTCTTCTTCACTAATTTGGACGTTTCCGCCACAATTCCTCCCTTTAACATCCATTTTTCCTTAAATATAAATGGAGACTCTGTCTGATTGATTGGAAAAACAAAAGGTTTTGATTTAGAGAGATATCTTTTTTTGAGACACAGAGAGAAGAGAGAGATAAGAGAAAAAAAGGTTGAGAGTTGGATTAATACAGGGAAGATAGAGAAGTGGGGTTTTATAGATGGAGATTGGCTTGAAAATGGAGAAAAAAAAAAAATGTAAGCATGTGAGAGAGAGAGAGAGAGAGAGAGAAGCCGCAACAGGAACTTGGGTTTAATTAATTTATTAATAAAATAAACACTTAAGCTTGATAGTAATTATAGTTAGCAATTAGCAACAGGGCTTTGAAGTTTGACGCTTTGACTTTCTTATTTTCTCTGTGTGTCCGAGTAAGTTAATTTATCAGTTCCGTGGGAATGGTTTTCTTTTCTTATTTTTTCTATTTTCTCAACAAGTTGTCTACTTTTTTTTTATATATAATATAATATTCAATTAAGTCTTCAATTTTGTCTCTGCTTGATATATGCTTTGTAGATACACTCAAATTTGGGGCAGCAAAAATTGGACTTCAATTCATACATTTACAAATTACAATGGGAATTATACCCTGATCAGTATTACAAATTAGGCAAATCCCAATTTTCAGTTTTTCGCTAACAACTATATATGTGGAGGAACAGATTAAATATAATTACTTTTTAGGAATTAATACAATAATCTATACCTTTTTTTTTTTAAGTTATCCCCCTAATGTTGTATGCTCAGTATTTTTTTTAAAGTTATCCCCAAAATGTTGTATGTTCAGTATTTAACTTTTCTACTGTTGACAGTTGTCCAAAATTAATTGGTTGGCAGAAAACCAATATATATTATTATCTATTTAGAATATTAATTCAAAGTAAAACTCCATTTCCTTTTTCCAATAGATAATTATTTGAATAGATTTTAGAATTCTAATAATATTTCATTTCATTTAACTTAATTGCTATTACATAAGATAAAATTTATTTAGAAATAAAATTACGCAATTCGAATCATAAATAAAATAAAAAAAACTCGACGCAGAGATAATGTCTAGTTTATTATTTTATTCATAGTTGGATAATATATTGTGTGTGTGTGTGTATATATATATACACATGAAGTAAATCAAGTAAAAAAAATTATCGGAATATATTGATGATGATTTTTATTTACCTCGATATAAATAGTGTATCAATATTTAGACTCGAATAAGATTAATTTGTAAATTTAAAAAAAAAACTAAATAATATGAATTTTATAAATACAAGCTTTTTTTACCAAAAAAAATAAATACAGGCTTTGGTAAACACATTGAAATCCGACTATTTCGGAGTCGATTCACATCAAATTCAAATTAAATTCATCTATATTTCCCATTTAAATGACTTGAAATTTAAATCTGACGTAAAGAGTATTGAGTTTCTTACACAAAAAAATGTTGATGGGTCTAAAATACTATGTGTAATTATCTGATATATACTGACAGTGTAAAATTTTGACTTTACAAGTAGGGTGAAGAGTTGACATATACTCATTTCCTGATTTAATTTTGTTTTAAGAATTCAAATTATTTCCTAAATTAATGACACATATCAACCTCTAAATCCCGCATGTGTAGTCTGCTAAATTTCACTGACAGTATATAATATAATTTTCCATATATTATACTGTATAGTATATGGTATAATTTATATGTATATAATGTATAATAATTGGCAATTACTTTGTTGTTGGGTTACAGTTTGCTAACTGCTACAGTGGGTTTTAGGCGGCTGGGTTGTGGGCATGGCTCTATATACCTCAACTTGCGCCTATTAAATCCATCCATGCAATGAAACCAAATCAGCATATTTCTGTATGGTTGTCGACTCTCGACTACCGACTACGTTTATTCCTCCTCTTTCATTCCCCAATCAACTAAAAATCTCCATAGATAATATAGCCTTCACACATTCGGTCTTTGATTTTCGCCAACCCATTTTTTTTTCTATAATGATTAATTTTAAAAATTTGTTCCAATTGGTTTATTTGAGTTTTGTTTTGCATATATAATTAAGATAATACTAAATTTTAATTTTATCAAATAAGAAGAATAAAAAACTAAAAACTAGATTGTGAGAGAGTTAAATAAATATGGTCCTATTAGCTTTTTTGCCCCATAAACTAATATGTCAATAACATTTGTCCCATAAACATCAAATCGTGACAAATTACTCCCTAAATTCTCAAATTCAAGACAATTTGTTCTCTAAACTTCATAAATTTAAGACATTTTATCCTCTGACATAAATGGCATATTGTCCCGATTTTAATTTAAGTGACTAAATATTCTCAACCCCGTAGTTCAAGGGCAAAAAGGTTAATTATAAACCAATATAAATATTACAATGAAGCTCGTATAAACTTAAAATTAATTTTAAGAAGAAAACAAATGCATGGCGGGATTATATATCTCGAATATTCTTAGTTTAAATTTGTTAAAACAATGTCCCCGAGGGGACATCCCAGTGATTCAAACTTGGGATTTCTTGTGGGAGGTTCCTGTTCGAATCTTGGGATAGACGAGGTGGGATTATGGGAAAAAAGAGGGTTACCTCCTATTGTGTAGCCCATTTCAATAGCATATTCATGAGTAGCATAAAAAAAAATTTTGTTAAAAAAATAGCAATATAATTTAGGGCGGCTTTAGCAATCTTATTATAATTATTACTAGAAAGATTGAAGGAGAGAAGGCTGGAGAGGATATAATAGGGGAGAGGACCAATCTTTTCACAATTTCCCCAAATTCAAAGGCATTTTATTATATGAGTTAAATGAGATAAGTTAAGTTGCCCTGTTGAAGATGGCATATACATTTTCTTCTACTATATACGAACGTTTATTTACTTCATCCCCTAAGGGAAGATGATCCAACACCATATATATTATATACTTATTATATATAGATTAAACTTTTGGGAAAAATATACATTTCAAATTTGTACTCTTAATTAAGAAGCTAATTAAAATGTCTCATTTGCTTTTATTTACTTAAGTACTTTCTCCTTCTATAAGTGATCAATCAAGGACGATGTCACAATACTCGGCTACTCGCAAGCAACTTGCCCAACTTTAATGCCTGGACATGAAATTAATTATTTCTTCATTTCTTGAATTACCTACATATATATATGTAATTAATTTTAATAAATTATTTGTCCCCTTCTCGAGGAATCAAGAGTGAAAGGAAAAAAAAGTGAAATTATTATATATAATAGGACCAAAAATAATATATACACTTAATTATCAAAAAAAAAAAAAAAACTCCAAGCAAATAGATTTTTTTAAT